>JBBDGP010003806.1:600000-861640 GCA_037952835.1 Lithobates septentrionalis
TATAGCGTTACACTCGGCACAACTGATAGACGCCTGGCGTCTTTTTCACCGGGGAGAAAGGGACTATTTGTTCTTTTCACAGGCCCACCAGACGTACTCCCGCATCGACTTTCTTGGTCCCACATAGAAACCTGCAGGCAGTTGTAAGTACCAAGATAGAATCTATCACATGGTCAGATCATGCCCCGATAACGATGCGCTACGCCATTGCTAGAACAGACACGACACAGCGTCCGCCATGGCGATTAAATGAGAGCCTACTGCAAGACCCGGAGGTATGTGCAGATGTGATGAAGGAGACTGGGCAATACTTTAACTCTAACAGTACCCCTGGCAGACGCTGGTCTTGTGTGGGAAGCACATAAGGCCGTGATCTGGGGCGTGCTTATCAAACACGGCTCCAGGTTAAAACGTCAAAGAACAGAACAACTAGCCATACTCCTCCAGAAACTACAAAAGCTAGAAACAAGGCATAAAATGAACCCGACAAGGGAATTAGGGGCCGAGCTTGACATCACCCGTAAACAGGTCACAGACTTACTACACTTCAAAGCCAAAGCGGCACTTCAAATTTGCCGGAAAAAAAAATATGAGTCTGGCAACAAGTGTGGGAGGATGCTGGCCCGGTCCCTACAGCAGCAAAAACTAGCATCTTACATACCCCGGATCGCGACCCCTTCCGGGCAGACAGCGTCCCTGCCCAAACAAATAACCGAAGAGTTTAGATCTTACTACAATTCCTTGTACAATCTGCACACAACACAACCCACAACGGACAATACACCCGAGTACATAGCCTTGTCATTCATGCCAACCTTACCGACCGAGACAAGGGAATTACTCGAGGAACCCATCACATTAATCGAACTACAGCTAGCTCTTAGTTCCACCAAACAGGGGAAAGCACCGGGACCAGATGGCTTGACCATCACCTACTATAAGACCTTCTTATCA
This sequence comes from Lithobates septentrionalis, assembly GCA_037952835.1. Classification (NCBI taxonomy): domain Eukaryota; kingdom Metazoa; phylum Chordata; class Amphibia; order Anura; family Ranidae; genus Lithobates; species Lithobates septentrionalis. The sequence continues at coordinate 600,955 of JBBDGP010003806.1, forward strand.
TCATTAGGCCAACATCTAATCAAATTATTTAACGATCTTGGCTCAGGTTTCAAAATTACACCCCTCTACACTCCAGGCACAGATATCGGTGATACCGAAAGAGGGTAAAGACCCAACGCAGTGCGGCAGCTACCGCCTGATATCCCTACTGAATACCGATTTAAAACTTTTTACCAAAATTATAGCCTCCAGGATACAACACCTACCATATCTCATACACCTGGATCAGGTTGGTTTTGTGCCGACAAGAGAGGCTAGAGACAACACCATTAAGGTTCTGAACTTACTCCACATAGCAAATAGAGACAAAACGCCATGTATTTTCCTTAGTACAGATGCTGAAAAAGCGTTTGATCGAGTACGGTGGCGATTCCTGTTTGAAACATTGAAACACATCGGAGTAAGAGAAAAGCTGTTTAATTGGATATCGGTGGCATACTCAAATCCGTCAGCCAGAGTCAGGGCTAATGGTGTTGTCTCAGACCCATTTCCAATACTAAACGGAACCAGGCAAGGATGCCCACTCTCACCCTTACTTTTTGCTTTGTCATTGGAGCCCTTCCTCTGCCATGTGAGACTACACCCAGATATTGCAGGAATTGCAGTACAGAGCACACAACATAAAGTGTCTGCGGATGCGGATGACTTGATGTTTTCCATCACTAACCCAACCATATGAAAGAGTTTGAGATTTATGGACAACTCTATAACCTGAAAATAAATTTCAGTAAATCAGAAGCAATGGGAATAGGAATACCACAATTACAACTCACAAACTTTAAGAATAGCTTCAATCTCAAATGGACAGACATAGCACTGAAGTACCTAGGCACCTACATCCCCCCAAAACTTCCCCAACTTTTCAAACTCAACTTCCCGCCACTTCTGAAAACTGTCCAAAAACGACTCCACAGTTGGAAAAACGGCCTACACTACACTTTGGCCGTTGTAATATACTGAAAATGATATTACCCAAATTTTTGTATCTACTACAGGCCTTACCAATACATATACCCGCAGCCTATTTTAAACAAGTGCATTCAATATTCTTAACCTTCTTGTGGGCAGGGAAAAAAACCACGCCTTCCGAGACACACTATCACTCCCAAAACAACATGGAGGACTGGCCATGCCGGAAATCAAAACATATTACCATGCAGTACACCTAAGTAGACTTATCGATTGGTGCCGACATAATGAGACCAAACTATGGCCGCAATTAGAACAAGCACAATTTGATATACCTCTCCATAGAGCCCCATGGTGCAGTTCAACACTCCACTCACAACTACGATGCCAACCCTTGATTGGCAACACTACGAAAGTGTGCGCCCGCCTACTAACACAAGCATCTCTCTCCACTAGGAACTCACCACTGAGACCTATAATAGGTGACCCCCAATTCGAACCAGGAATAAAAGACCCTACATTCCACGTGCTGAAAGACGCAGGGAAATATCAAGCTTCCCACTTCAGTACAATGGGAAGATGGGTGACGCTTGTCGAGCTCTCAGACCCAAATGGCCTATACCGCCTGAATTTCCTGAGGGCCCGTCAACTCTCACACTTTCTCAACAGTATGACCCTCCACCCGTAAACGATCCACCCCTTACTGCTTTCGAAGAAATATGTACAGAGAGCGGAGTGTTATTACACACACTATCCCTGACTTATAATATGCTAATCACCCCATCAGAGGACTACCAACACCCCAGCTTTGCCAAATGGGAAAAAGATCTGAACTGTCTCTTTAACGCACACGACCGTACACACATCCTCCAATTTATACACAAATCATCCATATGTACCAACTTCCAGGAAACTAACTACAAGATCTTTACACGGTGGTACAGAACACCAGCGCTACTACACAAATTCTTCCCTGGGACATCGGAATTATGCTGGAGATGCCAACAAGACACAGGCACGTTAATCCATATCTTCTGGTCCTGCCCCCGGATAAGGAGCTTTTGGGAGGAGGTTCGCAGGATAGTACAAAAATTCACTGACTGCACTGTCCCTGACGACCCGGCTTATTTCCTTCTACACGTTACAAACACCCCCTCTTGTATATACAAGAAGTCAATTGTACGCCACCTACTTGACGCGGCCAAAGCCTGTATTCCCCTTAACTGGAAATCTCCCCACTCGCCCTCCATTGCTGGCTGGCTTAGGAAAATAGACGCAATTAAACTGGAAGGCCTAATTCAGAATAGAAGTGAAACATACTCCAGGACATGGCAGTTATGGAATATGTTCCAGTACTCGGAGGAGGGACAAACCCTCAGAAGAGACCCGAATATCTGAGCAGGACTGTAATTAATTATAGGAATCCATCATACTAAACTGCTAACTAACTGCCTGACAAGTGGTCCCAGATAGCTAAACGGAGGAATCCTTGTTCGCGAACCCCCCCCCCCTCCCCCCCTTATTTTTTCCTCTACTCTTCCCCTCCTGATTTCTAGTCCGTACTTTAAAAAACGGGCTATCTTTTCTTTTCTGTTCTGCAGGAAAATGTGAAAATGGTAGGAGACAGGATACACAAAGGGACACTTCACAGATTTTAAAATATCCGTCCTCACTAGATAACTACATTGCGATAATGATACAGGAAGAGTGACTGAGACAGCACTTGTGCTACGTCTCACTTCAGGAGACATCACGTAATCTGAGTCTTTGAAATACATCAATCTCAACTAACCTCGCAACAAAAGCTATCCTCAGAGTATACAAGCCAAAGTTTCTTTATGCTATCTGTGTAAATGTTTATGTTGCACTATTACGATGTTAATTAATGCTGTATCGGTTCCTGTGGACCTGTTTCCAGTGATAAATAAAAAATTTTGGAAAAAAAAAAACTAAAATGAAGAGAGAACGATAGATATAGAACAATAGTGAGCAAACAGGAGAGCGAACATAAGAGAGAGAATAGAGAGAGAGAGAAGAAAAATACAACCACAACAATTTTTGGATTTTTTGTTTTTTTATTTTTTTTGTTTGTGTGTTTTTTGTGTTTTTTTTTTTTTTCACTTTTATAAAAACTGTAAACTGAATGTTGCAGATTAGGGTTTCTCAAAATGTGATGGCCATCACATCTTTCAAGACCCCGAGACCCTGTGTTAGTGTGCCTAGGACTGTGTGGAGCTGTACCCTACGCTAATACTCAACTAGTGTGTGGTAGCGTTTGAAACATTCACCAATGCAGAGACCAAGTTGGTCAGGACAGGAGGGACAATAAAAACGGGTGTCAAGCCTAAATCCACGTTTATTGCAGACACGACATCTTCTTTGGGGTGTTCTTCGGGTATGGGTACCAGGGAGGGCATAAGGAAAATGCCTCTCATTAGGGCTGAAACAATCGATATTATCGATAACAATCGATAATGAAAATCGTTGTCAACGATTTTCATTATCGATTAATTGGTCCGCACCTTCCTTCTGTCCGTCCGTTTAAATCCTCCCTCCTGTGTCCTCGGCGCCGCCATTTGTGACCAGGCACGTCTGTGCCGCCGCACGTCCGTGGCGCGCCTCTCCTCCTCCTCGCTGACGTCACCCCCCCGATCTTCTCAGCCCCGCCCGCTGCCTCGAGGGAACAGAGAATAAATCCTCCCGTCTGCGGCGCCGCCCGTCTGCGGCGCGTCTCTCCTCCTACTCGCTGATGTCATCCCCACTGATCTTCTCAGCCCTGCCCGCTGCCTCGAGGGAACAGAGAGGCGAGGGCAAGAAGCCGCGAGGAGAGCCGAGCTGCCGAGCTGCACTTTCATAGTGAAAGGTAGCAGCTAATAATAACACAGTAAAAACAGCACATTTTTATGACCGGGCACCATCCTAACAGTATTCCTGGGGGGGGAGTGCCCCATCATTGGTGTTCTGGGGGCTGGCTGCCTGGAATAGTAGTGCCCCATCATTGGTTTTCCTGGGAGGGAGGGGAATAGACATAGTGCCCCATTGGTGTTCCTGGGAGGGGGGGAATAGTGCCCCATTGGTGTTTCTGGGAAGGGGGGGGGAATAGTGCCTCATTGGTGTTCCTGGGAGGGGCGGGGGGATAATGCCCCATCATTGGTGTTCCGGGGGTGGCTGCCTGGAATAGTAGTGCCCCATCATTGGTTTTCCCGGGTGGGAGGAGAATGGACATAGTGCCCCATTGGTGTTCCTGGGAGGGGGGGGATAGTGCCCCATTGGTGTTCCAGGGAGGGGTGGGGGGATAGTGCCCCATCATTGGTGTTCCTGGGAGGAATAGTGCCCCGTCATTGGTGTCCCCGGGAGGAATAGCGCCCCGTCATTGGTGTCCCCGGGAGGAATAGCGCCCCGTCATTGGTGTCCCCGGGAGGAATAGCGCCCCGTCATTGGTGTCCCTGGGAGGAATAGCGCTCCGTCATTGGTGTCCCTGGGAGGAATAGCACTCCATCATTGGTGTTCCTGGGAGGAATAGAAAAAATGGCACATTACGATTTTTTAAATGATTTTACCCGATTAATCGAAAAAATAATCGGCCGATTAATCGATTATGAAAATAATCGTTAGTTGCAGCCCTACCTCTCATGCAGCCGGCTCACTGCATTTGCGTTGGGAAGTTGGGCAAGAGCACCGCCTGGAAACAGAAGGGCTCTGACGATCTCTTCCTGGAATTTAAGGAAAGATCCAGTCCGTCCTGAAGCTTTGTATAGCACAAAAGCGTTCAGCAAAGCCAATTGAAATAAATAAACAGACACTTTTTTGTACCAGCATCTGGCCTTACGGGCAATTAGGTACGACGCCAACAACTGGTCGTTGAGGTCCACCCCCCTCATGTTAAGGTTGTATTTGTGGACACAGAGGGGTTTCTCCACAACACCAGTCGCCGTAGGAATTTGGACTGCCGTGTCTGCGTGAAGCGAGGACAAAACAAAAACATTCTGTGAATCCCTCCACTTTACTGCTAACAAATTATTACACTTCAAGCAGGCTCTCTCCCCCCGTCTAACTCGGGATTCTACAATCCGTCGGGGGAAGCCCCGGCGATTAGATCGCATGGTGCCACATGCACCAATTCCATAATCAAAAAGGTGACTAAAAAGTGGCACGCTGGTTTAATAATTGTCCACGTATAAGTGGTACCCCTTTCCGAATAAGGGTGACACCAAGTCCCACACTATCTTACCAGCGCTCCCTATGTAGTCTGGGCAGTTCTCCGGCTCTACGTGACTATCTTTTTCCCTCGTAAACCATAAAATTATATGTATAGCCTGTTGCCCTGTCACAGAGCTTATACATCTTGACCCCGTATCTGACACGCTTGCTGGGAAGATACTGTTTGATAGACAAGCGGCCAGAAAACTTAATCAGGGACTCATCAACGCAGACAACTTGATTAGGAATAAACAAGGCTGCAAAACATTGGTTCAAGTGGTTTACGAGGGGCCGAATTTTGTAGAGCCGGTCAAATCCAGGGTCACCCCGAGGATGACAGAATTCATTGTCATTGAAGTGCATGAACCGCAAGATCTGCTCGTATCGTGTCCTGGTCATTGAGGCTGAGAACAAGGGCATATGATAAATTGGGTCAGTGGACCAAAATGACAGCAACTCACTCTTTTTAGTTATGCCCATGAGGAGGGATAAGCCCAGAAAGGTCTTAAATTCGGAAACCGTAATTGGTTTCCAATCTCTGGCAAGGGTCATCTGTGGATTAGCGGCGATGAATTGACCAGCAGACAAATTGCTTTGGTCCACAATAGATCTATAGAGATCTTCGGTGAAAAACAGCGAATAAAAATCAAGTGACGTAAACATTTTCCACCTGAATCCTGGGTTGGCCAGTGAATGGGCGAAGTACGGGTGCTGCAGAAGTGGTGGTCTCCCAATTAGGATTGGCAAATGCAGCAGGAAGGGCACTATGGGCTTGATGGGCCTGTGTTTGTCTTGGTGGCAGCGGGACACTACTCGTGCTTGCCACCTCGCCAGCTTGAACTGCACTTATGGGACTCGCCATGTCACCAAGTGTTACTGCAGTGCTGGATATACGACCAGGATGTACTAGGCCGCTGGTGTTTGCCAGTTCACCAGATGGATGAGCGGTGCTATTACTGGCTCTCTGCTCCATACGAGGGACCTGCGGTTCTTGCACCTCAACGACAGCAGAAGAACGACGGGTTCTGGTACGCCTGACCTTGTCAGGGACCACAATTCCGTTGTCAGAGCTATCTGTCAGGGTGCAGCTGCTGTCTACAGGTTTGTATTCTGAGCCTGAATCTGACAGATGAGTGACTTCCTCTTCACTATCTGTCATGCTCGGAAACGTGTAGGCCTCTTCACTACTGTACCTTCGGTTTGACATTTTGGTCTCTATATTTACTGGTACAGTAGTGAGACTCACAAGAAAAAAAGCACCTGACTGTCAGTGACTGATTCAAACGCTACCAAAAAAACGGTTAGCGTTCGCAGGGATCAGGCCTGACTCACTGCAAACACTGCAGTTATGTGTTTAGTGTTTTTGTAAGTGACCGTGATTGATTGATGCTGGGCTGGGCTGGGTGGAGGGGCTAAACGCAGGTGCTAGCAGGTATCTGGTATGATCCAGCTAACACTGCGTTTTTGGGAACCCTAAACTGCTGGGGATGCTAGCATAGATCTGATCAGATATCGATCTGTTCAAACACTATACTACTAAAGGGAGGTGTATGGTGCGTGTGAGGGTGTTAGTGCCAATGGCACTGATCTGACGCTGCCTGGTGCGACGCAGAACCTGTCTGACACTAAAACCTAACTTTGATCACCTGCCAGGTGATCAGGGGGTAAACCTTTATTGGGTAAAATACGTCGGGTGCCCTGATGCTAAAACAAAATCTAGCAAAATTTCGTCGAAGGGTTAAACCTTCATTTGGGGGCGGGGGCCCTAGACCTATCTGGGCCTAAAACTAATTGTCCTAACGCTGATTTTTTGTCACTAATAACACCATTACAGCGATCTAAGAAAAATCTGATTGCTGTACTGGGTGACACAGTGACAGGTGGTGAAGGGGTTAACTGGGGGGTTGAATTGTGTGCCTACGTGACCTGGTGTCAGTGTAGTGTTGTGCAACTCACTTTTAGATGTTATCTCTCCTCGGTCTGGAACGGAAAAGACCGACATGAGGAGAGATGACATCACTTCCCCTGTCAGTGTTTACACTTACACGACAGGGGAAGGATCTCATTCGTCAGGACCGATCACCAGGTCCAGGCCAGATATCATTGGCCTGGGCCTGGGGATTGATCGGGTCCTGATGGAATTCGATGGTCGCGGCTGGTGCGCATGCGCGATGTACAGCTACGACGCTTCACGCAGCTGGACCAACCTGCCGTAGTATAACTGCGGCGGCTGGTCCGGAACTGGTTAAAATGCAGTCAACAAATAAGGTTGGCATGCTTACCAGAAATGATGGACTCTTATATCATATGGCATGTGAGTCAAACAGGCAGTCATGAGGGAATACCTCAGCAGGATCCAACATGAGAAAGATCAATATTTAGAAGATAAGCCCCATCCGGTGTTGAGGGAGAGGTTCCAAAATCAAAAGGCATGCTCCAGAATATGCGGTAAACCGCATCAGATTTTGAGGTAATCCGTGGTGATATGCATAAAAAAAAAAAAACAACCGCACATAGTGTGACACTTACACAGGTATACAGCAAGCAGAGCAGCAGAGATCAACACTGATATCGATCTCTGCTGCTCTGCTTGCAGTACACCTGTGTAAGTGTCACACTGTGCAGTTGGAGGTTTTATGCATATCCCCACGGATTACCTCAAAATCTGATGCGGTTTTTCCACACATTCTGGAGTGTGCCTTTTGATGTTGGAACCTCTCCCTCAACACTGAATGGGGCTTATCTTCTAAATATCGATCTTTCTCGTGTTGGATCCTGCTGAGGTATTCCCTCATGACTGCCTGTCTGACTCATATGCCATATGGTATATGAGTTTATCATTTCTGGTAAGCGTGCCCTTATTTGTTGACTGCACTTTAAAGATTAAAGCCTCGTACATACGATCGGATTGTTTGCCAACAGAGCCTCAGACTTTTGTCCGAAGGGCGTGTGCCAGGAACTTGTCTTGCATAATAACGGCACACAATTGTCGGCCAACAAACATGAACATAGTGACGTACTATGTGGAATTTCAGCTTTTGAGCGCCACCCTTTGGGCACCTTCTGCTAATCTTGTGTTTAGTGAGCATTGATTCCGAGCATGCGTGTTTGTACTTTGGACTTTTGTGTGACAGACTTGTGTACAGACGATACGAAAATCTGACAACAAACCGTTGTCTGCTGAAAATTTACTAGCCTGCTATCCAACATTTGTTGGCTGAAATTTGAACAACAATTGTCTGAAGGAGCGTACTAACGATCGGATTTTAGGCCAACAGTCTGTCATCACACAATTCTCTGCTGAAAATTCGATCATGTGTATGAGGCTTTAGTCTTTATTCACCTTGAACAGCACAAGAGACTTTTTTATGTGATTGATTCCTCAAGATGGACTATTCTATGATGTTCACCTATGAACTTTGAGTAACTTTGCACATTGCTTTGTTTTTCACCCATTTTTTCACTCGCTATTTTTTTTTTATACATTTTCATTATTGGGTGTTTATTCACTTGTTATTCATTTTATACCTTGGTCAATCCAGGTTCATATTCTTATGATTTTATTTGTTCACATTCTGAGCGCCACATTATTGTTATGTTTTTTGCACTATATGTCAGTGGATTGTTGGCAGCTTATTGGCCTCTAAGCATAGTTTTTTTTTTTTTTTTTTTTTCATTTTTTGTTATCGGAGTAGTGATTGCAAATTGTCAATTATTATTAGATGTGGCTGAATATAAAGATACGTATCCTTTTGCAAAGCTTTGTGAATTAAGCCTATTTCTATATTTTTGATTTGGGGGATGTTTATGAGAAAATACAGAACCATGCATGACTTTTGACTTATTTGTTAATGGTTATATGTTGATTAAGGTAAGTCATTCAATTATTTCATTTTACCTATTTTTGTTATGGGTAGCGTAAAAAAAAGAAAAAAAAGAAAAACAGATTACACGCAAAATGAAGAATGATAGCAAAACTTGTGAGCTTCAATAATACATAGCTCCCGGCCTGTATACATTTATGCCCTAAAAGATATTCTGTCTGTTGCTAGATTAAGGCGTGCAAATGTCAATGCAGTTTCAATTATTACCACTAGATGTCTGTGTCTGCTTTTCCAGTGAAGATGAACAATAGAGCTGTGTAAGGTTTCAGTACTATGCAAAGCTTTTTTTTAAAATTCATTTATTTTTTATGATAAAATATTTATATAGTACTATGTACATTTTTATTTTATTGGTTCTTTGACATATGGATCCAGTAGGATAAAATATCAGTTTTAGGTGGACTCTCTTTTCAAAATAAGTTTTAAAGCAGGCTTAAATTTCTACAGCACATTCTTTATCTAAGCATTTTATATAATCACAGTGCCAAAATATTTTGTTTCTTGCATGCTCTTTTGACCTTGCTACTGCAGTGTTTTCTACTACAACTACTGTGGTGCCATATTGTGAGCCAATGTCACCGTTCCTGCTTGAAAATGCCAATTTAAATGTTGATATGGGACATTAGGCATATTACAGCACTCCTCAGCATGAGCCGACATCGCCTTTTTTCTTGGAGAAACCAGACCACTAATATTGATACATAAGATAAGGCATATTGTCATATTTCTGCTTGAAGATGCCAGCTCACTGATGTTGATATGATATTTAACATAATGTAGCTCTCCTCATCAGACGTAAAAAAGCCAAAGAAAAGAAAACTGATACAGCCGCACCATCTTATGTTTGGTAAGCTGCAATGTCGTACATTTTTTTGTTTTGGGGTTTAATCCTGCTGTAACTCAGTTCAGTCATTATATCAACTTGCACTGAAACTTGGAAGCAACCATGAATACTGTATAAAATTATGTATTCAGTAATGAGAGGAAAGCAGCTGTATTATTTGTTTTATTTATTGTTAAAAAAAAAAATCTCTAACCATGCATCTAGAAGTCAGTGAGCTTTCTAGGCTGCTAATAACAAGAAAGTGGTAGCGCAGTGGTATTTTTTTTTATATATTTTCACATTCAAAGTTTATATTTTTTTTACAATATTGTGGGAAAACAGTGGGACTTTTGCATTTTTTTTGAGACTTTAAGTCCTCTGTTTAAGGAATTTTTTTTTTTTTTTTAGTTTAGGTTTTTTTTTTGGATTATTAGTTTGATAAACTTTTAGGTTGGCATCAAAGTTTCCCATAAAACACCGGTCTAGGATTTTGGCGTGCAACCTTCAGACACTGTATTTTTGTCTTTCAGCAGGTGGATAGTGAGGTGGTGATGCTTTCTGCTCATTGGGAGAAGAAAAGAAGTGGTCTGATGGAGCTTCAGGAGCAGCTACAACATGTTCCTATATTTCTAGCAGACCTACAGTCTATGACTGCCAAACTTGGTGAGTTCACTTGAAGCAGACCTATAAGTTTTTCACATTTTTAGTATTTTTGATATTTAGAAGATGGCTGAAAGTTTGACTGTCTTTATTTTCTAGAAGCAAAGGTAATATTCTGTGTGAGAATGTTAAATTGGCCATTTGTAAACGTAAGGGCACTGTAGCTAAGAAGATGGATTAAACAGAATACAGACATTAAACCCCATGTAGTGTATTAGACCCTGATAAGATGTGGAGCAAGAACACAGAACATATTAAGATTATGTGTAAACAACATTTTTTTTCTCTGCATCAACCTTTAACCCTCAGGTTACACATCTTCCACAAATCTGCCCAGCAGTGCCTCACATTCACTCACTTTCTGCTCATATCTGTAGGACGGAGAACATTTTTTCAACATTCAGCAAGGCAGTACATCACCATGCCATTGCTGGATTCCTGGCTTGTGTTCTACACAAAGTTCAAAGTCTTGTACAGACAGAAGCCATTTTGTGACCATTGCATTGTTTCCTTTCTTCCAAGTCATCAATGGCAGAGGAGAATGGTCTGTAATCAGTTGGACCTATCTGCCCATAAGGTGATTCCTCAGTGACTCACTGAGGTAGTAAAATCCTTATGTGGAGCTGGATATTTAAATTTGGCATAGCCCTCAGGTACAATCCGGTAATCCCTAGAAAGTCCTTAACTTGTTTTTTGACACTTAATGCTTCAGTCATACCCATTAGAGGCTTTGTGACCCCCACCCAATGCTGTAGCCCAAATACCGTTTTTTTTCCACACCTATCATGCATTGTTTTGGATTGGCTGTTAATGCGAGTTTATAAATGGAATATAGAACTGCATAGACCTTCTGTAGTTGCTAATCCCAGTGAAGACTAAAAATGACAACATCATCTAGCTATGCTAAAGTATATGTTTTGTGGGACTAAAGAATGCAGTCCAGGGCCCCAGGTAAGCCAAATGGGAGGATCACATTCTGGTGTTGCCTATCTGGTGTCACAGAAATAGTCTTTGCCTTTGCTCTGTCAATGGAAACTGCCAATACCCTTGGTAAGACCCACCCTTTTCTTTCAACTCACCACCTGGGGCATAGGAAAAGCATCAAATTTGGATATTTTAATTTTGTTTCATTGACGTTTTTGCAGAATCCCAGGGTGCTCAGTTTATGGAACTGTACTATGGGGTTTCACTGCTCGCTGTAAGGTTCCTCTGTAACCCCAAGTGCTAATATTTTCTGTATCTCTTCTGAATTCGCTTTTCCCTGAGCTTCAGGTGCCCAATAAGGTCTTGTTTGTACTTTAACTCAGGCACAATGCAATGGTAAATTACATTAGTTTGGCCAGATAATTCTGAAGACATCTCACTGTTTTTCTGCAAGAACACTCTAACTTCCTGAATTTGAGATCAGCAGACAGAATTTCTGACATCCTAACCTCTGGTATACCTTTTGCTGGTGATACTTCAGTGTTAGCCTTCTGCTGAGAGCGCCACCTGGTCCTTCCAGGGTTTTATTAGGTTAACATGATTTATTTGGAGGAGCTCTCTTTCCGTGCAAGTATGCTTTGTAGTTGACATCATAGAGGCCTTGCCATTTTGCCATAAATATATTCCTTTAAGTAGGCCTCTTGCTCCCATGTTTCCTGGGCTATATCTAATTGGCCCCAGGGATGTCTACTGTACAAAAGTTCATATGGGAAACCCTTTGGACAACTGTGACACATGCCTTACGAAAACATTCATTATGGAATCAGGAAGTCCCAGTCTTTTTCAATTCTTATCAGACAATTTTGTAAGCATAACTTTCAGGGTTCTGTTGAACCTTTCTAACAGCCTACCGGTATAGGGCACGGAGGTGCATAGGTGAGTAAATTTAAACAACTGTCACAGCTCCTTGGCTATCCTTGACATAAAAGGGTTCCTTTAGCCTGTCAAAATGTCCTTAGGAATACCAGTATGGGAAAAAATGTGGAACAACTCCTTTGATACAATCTTACACTATGTGTTTCTGAGCGGTATTACTTCTGCATACCAGGTGGCAAGGTCAAGGTCTACCAATATGTGCTAATGCCCCCCCAGGCAGACATCAACAGTGAGGTGAGAATACACTCATGCACTGATTGAGCGAGGAAAATCCAACAGGGCAGTTGTACAGAAGTTGATAAATTTCTGTACAACCACAGTGCCCATACTTGGATTAAAATTTGTCCGGTCCTTGTGGAACTGGCCGCATTTTGATCCATGTATGACTTACTTAAGCAAACTAAACCATGATCTACTGATTAGAGATTAGCATGGGCATCCTCCGAACCCCTCTCTATCTGAGCATCAAAGTTGTGCTGTCTTTTACTCCAATTGGCTGCCGACCAGAAACCCACCCTGCAGCGCATGTAAATAAAGTGGGTGGGATGCTGGAGATATCAGTGCCCTTATATGAGAATTAATCTATACAACAGCATTGATGTCATCAGCATTCCACCCTTTTGTTTATGCATGCTGTGCAGAATAACCCGATCCGCAGCTGACACGAGGAAAAAATATTGGGATAAGTTCAGAGGACTGACACGCTCACCCTTACTACTGATATCTCCATTCATTCCTTCAAGCACTGACATCAGCCCACTGCCTTGCAGAAATGGGTGACGTATGACTTTTATGAATACTGGAGAAAAACAAGGGGGTTTTTTTAAACTTGATTCAAAAGACAACCAAGATCAGTTCAGTTGTATTTTATGGTGGCCTATCCATAAATTATTTCAGATGAAGATGGATTTCAGAACTAATAGCTTTACAGGCAATGGTTGATGTATGCAATTTATCAAAACCTGTGTTTACTTTTTTCTGCTCTGACATATCATTATATTATAAATACCATCTCTCTTGTTCATTTCTGCCTGGAAATATGCCTGTAATGTGGATCTGCAGTGTAGAGAGTAATCCAACCTAGGAGTGATCACCCCACACTATAATGCTCAGGAGCTGTCTAGGAAATTAGCATAGTTTTAAACTTATTTTGTAGACTGAGTACTAAGTGAATATGGCACAGCAGGTGATTTTTCCTAAAATGTTCTTAGTGTACAAGGTGCAATGTATAAAATATATAAATAAGTGCAGCGTTATAAATAATGCAAAAGTGAAATAACAAATGTGAATATCAACGTATAAAATTCTCATAAATGTCCATTTATCAATAAATCAAAGTCCATATTTTTGTGAAAAAAATGAAATCACCACGTGGATATATAACTAAAATAGTGATCAGACAGTCCCCAAAATAATGAAGGCGTACCATGGATTTTGGACCTAAAAATAGCATATGCTACATAGGTCAACACAAGCATTTACTGCCCAATGGCAATGGTGTGGATGATGAAAACCAAAGGAAGGTAAACGGTCTTGGAGGCCTTCTCAGGGATTTATTGTGAAAAACCACACGTGTGCAGATACCACCACCCATATGAATGGAGGCTTACCAGAAGGTTGGGACCCAAAACAGCGTATGCTGGATGAGTCAAACAGACTTAAAAGCTGCCCACTGGCAATGAAGAGGAGATCCCAATGTAGCTATGTAGCTGAGAGGAGCCTGCTTTCCCTGCAGTGTGTGTCATTACAGTGAACCACCAAAGGAGCCTATATGATACCGTAACCTGATTCTGCTCATTTTGATTGGCATCCCTCTCTTCTTCCTTGAACTGGCTGTGGGACAAAGAATTCGTAGAGGTAGCATTGGTGTGTGGAATTACATATGCCCTCGCCTTGGAGGAATTGGCTATGCTAGCTGTGTGGTTTGCTTCTTTGTTGGCCTGTATTATAATGTTATCATTGGATGGAGCATATTCTACTTTTTCCAGTCATTTCAGTATCCACTACCTTGGAATGAATGTCCACTTGTGAAAAATGGAACTGTAAACAGGCATGTTCGAGGACGTTTTTAACTTCTACATGGAGAAAGCACCCCCAGGATCTCTTCTCCAGTGTATCATTGGGATCTCCTCTCCATTGCCAGTGGGCAGCTTTTAAGTCTGTTTGACTCATCCAGCATACGCTGTTTTTGGGTCCCAACCTTCTGGTAAGCCTCCATTCATATGGGTGGTGGTATCTGCACAAGTGTGGTTTTTCACAATAAATCCCTGAGAAGGCCTCCAAGACCGTTTACCTTCCTTTGGTTTTCATCATCCACACCATTGCCATTGGGCAATAAATGCTTGTGTTGACCTATGTAGCATATGCTATTTTTAGGTCCAAAATCCATGGTACGCCTTCATCATTTTGGGGACTGTCTGATCACTATTTTAGTTATATATCCACGTGGTGATTTCATTTTTTTCACAAAAAGATGGACTTTGATTTATTGATAAATGGACATTTATGAGAATTTTATACGTTGATATTCACATTTGTTATTTCACTTTTGCATTATTTATAGCGCTGCACTTATTTATATATCTTATGGTTTACAGCAAAAATTCTATTTGCAGTGTTAGCGGCTTATACGTTTGAGTTAGCGCAAAGTTATTTTGTTTTTCTGCAATGTATAAAATAAAT
Organism: Lithobates septentrionalis; assembly: GCA_037952835.1. Taxonomy (NCBI): domain Eukaryota; kingdom Metazoa; phylum Chordata; class Amphibia; order Anura; family Ranidae; genus Lithobates; species Lithobates septentrionalis. The sequence continues at coordinate 615,973 of JBBDGP010003806.1, forward strand.
CGCAAGCATGTCTTCCTTTTTGTATGTATTCCACTTTCAGTTATTAAATGGAAACTGTGAGAAAGCGTTTTCATCGGGCAGCAGAGATTTTCCTAATCGCACAGGGCTGTCATTTCTCGGGATGTTCTTTCCTAACATGGAGTTTAGACTCCTATGAATTGCTGCTGTTAGCTAAAAAATACACACTTCACATCTATAAGCTCAGCTGCTGAGAGATAAACAGTTGAAGTTTCCTCTCTCCCTGCGGCTGCTCTTGTGCTGAAGACAACACTGAAGCGTTTGTATTAATCTGGCACTGTCTACCCAACACATCGATCTAAGAGCATCAGTCTTCTTGTGTACCAGCCGTACCAGCTTCCATACCTCATACAGTATTTCTTTTAATCCCCAAGGATTAATCCTTCCAATGTCTAAACTGTTTAATGTTGTAATAGAGCAGCTTATGTCTGTTGGAATCAATATTTGAGTTTGCGCCACAAAAATTACATCTCATTTATATCAGAACTGCTGACTTGCTTTTTGAAGCTCATTGTCTTTTTTGTGACCTTTACTAAAGGGTCATGTACACTTCTGTTTGTAGCACGTTATAAGGAATGTATAATGGTTTGTGGTGTGTGTGTGTGTGTGTATATATATATATATATATATATATATATATATATATATAATTTCTTTATCGTACATCATGGGACACAGAGCCTTAAGTAATTAATGGATTATAGGCCACCGTCAAGTGATGGACACTGGTTATACCCAATCCAGGAAGTTCACTCCCTATATAACCCCTCCTCCTTCCAGGGGCACATCAGTTTTTTCGCCAGTGTCTAAGGTGTTGGTCACGAGTGAAGATGTGCTCTGAGGAGTTCCAGGAGGGATCCATGCTGGATTTAAATAACCTCCATAACGACCAGGTCCATCCAAAGTGCCACTAAGGCCCTAAAAGGATGCTACCTGGGGCCTCATATCCGAAGCACAAAGTTTTGCCTGTAACACCGCTCTTTGTAGGGCTGGACCCCAGGAACCCAGGGCTTTGGTGTTGCTACATTACCTAACTTTCCTGGTGGGGTGCTTTACAGGTCCAAGGGAGTTGGAACCCCGATATCTAGGGACCTGGTCCTTGAAGGTTTGCTAAACGCAGCCCGCCGTGATGGGTGAAGGTTGGATTGTCTGTTAATTCAGCAAATCCTGTGGCGGGGATAAGGTAAAGGAAGAAACTTGGGTGTTAAAACCACCTATGTATTCTTCCTTTAGGGAAAAAATGTCATGCCTTAATTCTCCACTAGAGGGAGTCTGTGCACATACCTTACTCTGTTGTCTTCACTGTAAAGCTCAGTCTGTGTGTGGTCGCAGCAGCGTTGATTTTTTTTCAAGTTAAAATAAATCTGCAAAATGCTTTCTTTCTCCCCCCTAGGACCAGGTTAGGGGGACATCAGTGCTGTACCCCCCTTACATTACCCCCCACGGAGGTCCCACTGGTACTGCTAATTTTATTACTGTTGGCTGATTTTACTGTTGCTGTTTACCCCCCCTAGTGTTGGGTTCTCGGAGGGGCGGGGCCTAAGCGCGGTGCTGTGAACGTCCACGAGGACGCACGGCAGGCTAAAACAAATAAAACTACAGCTGTGACAGTCTCTCCTCGGCTGACGAGGAGGAAACAAGCAGCCTGCAACACAGGGACACAGGAGCTGTGGGACACGTGAGGGTTGCAAACTGGCATTCCTGATGCAGGAAGGACACCTTTTTTCCCAACACTAGGCTGAACTTTATAGCGGCTTTAAATGTCATGACTATATTCAGCGATTAAGTGCAATTTGTATAGTGCCTCTGTTTTTGTAATTGGGACTATGCCTACCAAAAAAAGCACCACAAAAACGAAAAAAGTAAAGGTTTCACCCCCAGGAGATAGGATCTCGGGTCGCATTTCCACGCTGTCATTCTCACCTGAATTGCCAGTTATGGCAAACCAGGGTGAGCCATTGGAACAAATTGATGGTGCAACTGCTTCTCACATCTCAGCCCCTGTATATGTGACAGAAGAGGTCTTTTCCTCCTCCCTGCAGGGTCTGGAAGGAAGATTAGCGGTTTTAATCGCATCCTCCATTCAAATGGATAGGAAGCGTGCTAGATCCCCCTCCCCCAGTTCAGAACCTTTGCAAGGCGAACAGTGGGCTCAGGATGAGGTGTTACCCTCAGTCGATCAGGGGGAAAAACAAACTGATAATTCCTCTGTGGAGGAAACAACGGTAGATGAACCTTTTTCAGTCTCACAATCTGAGAAATTGCTGATACAAACTTTTACAGAGATGGTTCGTTCTGCTTTCATACTGCCCCTAACACAGTCTCCTGAAAGCTTGGTTTCTTCCTTGGGTTCCTTAACCACTTGAGCCCCGGACCATTATGCTGCCTAAGGACCAGAGGTCTTTTTCCAATTTGGCACTGCGTCGCTTTAACTGCTAATTGCGCGGTCATGCAATGCTGTACCCAAACGAAATTTGCGTCCTTTTCTTCCCACAAATAGAGCTTTCTTTTGATGGTATTTGATCACCTCTGCGGTTTTTATTTTTTGCGCTATAAACGGAAAAAGACCGAAAATTTTGAAAAAAAATGATATTTTCTACTTTTTGTTATAAAAAAAATCCAATAAACTAAATTTTAGTCATACATTTAGGCCAAAATGTATTCGGCCACATGTCTTTGGTAAAAAAAATGTCAATAAGCGTATATTTATTGGTTTGCGCAAAAGTTATAGCGTCTACAAACTAGGGTACATTTTCTGTAATTTACACAGCTTTTAGTTTATGACTGCCTATGTCATTTCTTGAGGTGCTAAAATGGCAGGGCAGTACAAAACCCCCCCAAATGACCCCATTTTGGAAAGTAGACACCCCAAGGAAATTGCTGAGAGGCATGTTGAACCCATTGAATATTTATTTTTTTTGTCCCAAGTGATTGAAAAATGACAAAAAAAAAAAAAAATATTTACAAAAAGTTGTCACTAAATGATATATTGCTCACACAGGCCATGGGCCTATGTGGAATTGCACCCCAAAATACATTCAGCTGCTTCTCCTGAGTATGGGGATACCACATGTGTGGGACTTTTTGGGAGCCTAGCCGCGTACGGGGCCCCGAAAACCAATCACTGCCTTCAGGATTTCTAAGAGTGTAAATTTTTGATTTCACTCTTCTCTGCCTATCACAGTTTCGGAGGCCATGGAATGCCCAGGTGGCACAAAACCCCCCAAAATGACCCCATTTTGGAAAGTAGACACCCCAAGCTATTTGCTGAGAGGCATATTGAGTCCATGGAATATTTTATATTTTGACACAAGTTGCGGGAAAGTGACACTTTTTTTTTTTTTTTTTTCATAAAGTTGTCACTAAATGTTATATTGCTCAAACATGCCATGGGAATATGTGAAATTACACCCCAAAATAAATTCTGTTGCTTCTCCTGAGTACGGGGATACCACATGTGTGGGACTTTTTGGGAGCCTAGCCGCGTACGGGACCCCGAAAACCAATCACTGCCTTCAGGATTTCTAAGGGTGAAAATTTTTGATTTCACTCTTTACTGCCTATCACAGGTTCGGAGGCCATGGAATGCCCAGGTGGCACAACCCCCCCCCAAATGACCCCATTTTGGAAAGTAGACACCCCAAGCTATTTGCTGAGAGGCATGGTGAGTATTTTGCAGCTCTCATTTGTTTTTGAAAATGAAGAAAGGCAAGAAAAAACATTTTTTTTTTTTCTTTTTTCAATTTTCAAAACTTTGTGACAAAAAGTGAGGTCTGCAAAATACTCACTATACCTCTCAGCAAATAGCTTGGGGTGTCTACTTTCCAAAATGGGGTCATTTGGGGGGATTTTGTGCCACCTGGGCATTCCATGGCCTCCGAAACTGTGATAGGCAGTGAAGAGTGAAATCAAAAATTCACGCCCTTAGAAAGCCTGAAGGCGGTGCTTGGTTTTCGGGGTCCCGTACGCGGCTAGGCTCCCAAAAAGTCTCACACATGTGGTATCCCCGTACTCAGGAGAAGCAGCAGAATGTATTTTGGGGTGTAATTTCACATATTTCCATGGCATGTTTGAGCAATATATCATTTAGTGACAACTTTGTGCAAAAAAAAAAAAAAAAATTTGTCTCCTTCCCGCAACTTGTGTCGCAATATAAAATATTCCATGGACTCGACATGACTCTCAGCAAATAGCTTGGGGTGTCTACTTTCCAAAATGGGGTCATTTAGGGGGGTTTTGAACTGTCCTGGCATTTTATGCACAACATTTAGAAGCTTATGTCACACATCACCCACTCTTCTAACCACTTGAAGACAAAGCCCTTTCTGACACTTATTGTTTACATGAAAAAGTTATTTTTTTTTGCAAAAAAATTACTTTGAACCCCCAAACATTATATATTTTTTTAAAGCAAATGCCCTACAGATTAAAATGGTGGGTGTTTCATTTTTTTTTTTTCACACAGTAATTGCGCAGCGATTTTTCAAATGCATTTTTTGGGGAAAAAACACACTTTTTTAAATTTTAATGCACTAAAACACACTATATTGCCCAAATGTTTGATGAAATAAAAAAGATGATCTTAGGCGGAGTACATGGATACCAAACATGACATGCTTTAAAATTGCGCACAAACGTGCAGTGGCAACAAAATAAATACATGTTTAAAAGCCTTTAAAAGCCTTTACAGGTTACCACTTTAGATTTACAGAGCAGGTCTACTGGAAAAATTACTGCACTCGATCTGGCCTTCGCGGTGATACCTCACATGCATGGTGCAATTGCTGTTTACGTTTGACGACAGACCGCCGCTTGCGTTCGCCTTAGCGCGAGAGCAGGGGGCGACAGGGGTGCTTTTTTTTTTTTCTTAATTATTTTTTTGCTTTTTTAATCTTACTTTTAAACTGTTCCTTTCATATTTTTTTTTTTTTAATCATTTTTATTGTTATCTCGGGGAATGTAAATATCCCCTATGATAGCAATAGGTAGTGACAGGTACTCTTTTTTGAAAAAATTGGGGTCTATTAGACCCTAGATCTCTCCTCTGCCCTCAAAGCATCTGACCACACCAAGATCGGTGTGATAAAATGCTTCCCCAATTTCCCAATGGCGCTATTTACATCCGGCGAAATCTAAGCCATGAAATGCTCGTAGCTTCCGGTTTCTTAGGCCATAGAGATGTTTGGAGCCACTCTGGTCTCTGATCAGCTCTATGGTCAGCAGGCTGAATCACCGGCTGCATTCTCAGGTTCCCTGTTGAGACAGGAGAGCCAGAGAAAAACACGGAAGACGGTGGGGGGGGCATTCCCTCCCACGGCTTGTAAAAGCAGTCTAGAGGCTAATTAGCCGCTAGGATTGCTTTTACATGAAAGCCGACCGCTGGCTGAAAAGAATGATACCAAGATGATACCTAAACCTGCAGGCATCATTCTGGTATAACCACTCAAAGTCGTGCATGGCGTACCTGAAGACAAAAAAATGGTTAACAATGGTTAACAATAAAGCACAGTAAACAGTAAAGTATAAATAATTACATACCTGAAAAACAAACATGATAAAACAAAATAACAATAACAATAAAACATTGCAGAATAGAATACAGTAAAAAAAAAGAGCAGAACAATAGAGAGAGAATAGAGAGAGAGAGAACAATAAAACGACAACTATTTTTTTTTATTTTATATATATTTTTTTTTTTACACTTTTTTTGTAACTAACTTTTCTAACTGTAACCGGTTCCAGGTTCGGGTCTCTCAAAATGCGATGGCATCTTGGGAGACCCTGTGAAAGTGCGCCTAGTCTGTGGAATGCTGTACCCTACGCTAATACTCAACTAGTGCATGGTAGCGTTCAAAACATTCACCAATGCAAAGACCAGGATTGTCAGGACAGGAGGGACAATAATAGCGGGTGTCACGCCTATATCCGCGCTTGCTGCAGACACAACATCTTTTTTGGGGGGTTCGCTGGGTAGGGGTACTCGGGAGGACATAAAAATGCCTCTCATGCAGCCGACTGCATTTGGTTGGGGATGTGAATGGGGGAAGTACGGGCGCTGCAGAAGCGGTGGGTTCCCAATTAGGATTGGCGAATGCAGCAGGAACGGCATTATGGGCACGACGGGCCTGTGTTTGTCTTCTTGGTGGCAGCGGGACACTACTTGTGCTTGCCACCTCACCAGCTTGAACTGCACTTATGGGACTCGCCACGTCACCAAGTGTTACTGCAGTGCTGGTTTGATTACGACCGGGGTGTACTACGCCGCTGGCGCTTGCCAGTTCCCCAAAACGCTACCAAAAAAACTGTTAGCGATCGCAGGGATCAGGCCTGACTCTGCGAACGCTGCAGTTATGCGTTTAGTGTTCTGTAAGTGACAGTGATCGATCGATACTGCACTTGGGTGGGCTGGGCCGGGCCGGGCGGAGGGGCAAAACGCAGGTGCTAGCAGGTATCTGGGCTGATCCCGCTAACACTGCGTTTTTGGGAACCCTAAACTGCTGGGGACGCTAGTATAGATCTGATCGGATCAGATATTGATCCGTTCAGATACTATACCACTAAGGGAGGTGTACGCTGCGTGCGTGGGTGTTAGCGGTACTGGCGCTAACCTGACGCTGCCTGGGGCTGGTGCTTGCCAGTTCACCAAAACGCTACCAAAAAAACTGTTAGCGATCGCAGGGATCAGGCCTGACTCTGTGAACGCTGCAGTTATGCGTTTAGTGTTCTGTAAGTGACAGTGATCGATCGATACTGCACTTGGGTGGGCTGGGCCGGGCGGAGGGGCAAAACGCAGGTGCTAGCAGGTATCTGGGCTGATCCCGCTAACACTGCGTTTTTGGGAACCCTAAACTGCTGGGGACGCTAGTATAGATCTGATCGGATCAGATATTGATCCGATCAGATACTATACCACTAAGGGAGGTGTACGGTGCGTGCGTGGGTGTTAGCGGTACTGGCGCTAATCTGACGCTGCCTGGGGCGACGCATATCACCGCCGGGCGATTAGGGGGCTAAACCTTTATTCGGTAATAAACGGCGGGTGCCCTGACACTATAAAAAATAAACAAACTAACCAGCGTCAACCGTAACAGTTATACGGTGATCAGTGGTGAAAGGGTTAACTAGGGGGCAATCAAGGGGTTAAAACATTTATTAGGTAGTATATGGGGGTCCCTGACGCTATAAAACGCTGACGGCGAACCCAAATATTTACCTCACTAACTAGCGTCACCAGCGACACTAATACAGCGATCAGAAAAATGATCGCTTAGTGACACTGGTGACAGGGGGTGATCAAGGGGTTAAAACTTTATTAGGGGGGGTTAGGGGGGTACCCTAGACCTACAGGGGGGTAACAGTAACTGTCCCAACACTGTAACTGTCACAAACTGACACTATGCAGTAATCAGAAAAAAAAAAAAAACTGCTGGTGTCAGTTTGTGACGGGGGGGGGGGATCGGGGGGCGATCGGGGGGGGGATCGGGGTGTTTTGTGTGCCTGGCATGTTCTACTGTGTGTGTGTGTGTTGGTGCACTCACTCACTTGTCGTCTCTCCTCGGGCCGGAACGGAAACTACCGACCCGAGGGGAGATGACATCATTTCCTTTGCTGCTGTTTAGCATACAGCAGCAAAGGAGTGTTCCCATTGGCCGGCGGCGATCGCGAGGGGGGGGGCCACGAACGGATGGCCTCCCCCTCGTCTCCGATCGCCGGGGGACAAAACGGGACCGCCTCGGGCGGCGGGGGGGGGTACCCTGTACGTGATTTTGCCTGTCCGTGCCGCCTTGCCGACGTACATCGGCGTGAGGCGGTCGTCAAGTGGTTAAAACCTTCTCAGCCTTTGCATGCGTTTCCCGCACATGCGTTACTAGAACAGCTTATTTTTGCTGAATGGGATCACCCGGATAAGCATTTTCTCCCTCCTAAGAGATTTTCAATTCTCTATCCCCTTGAGGAGAAATTCTCCAAAAAATGGAAAGTACCAGCAGTTGACGCTGCAATTTCCAGTGTGAATAAAGGCCTAACTTGTCCTGTAGACAATGCACAAATGCTTAAGGATCCAACCGATAAAAAGTTGGAATCCCTGTTAAAATCTACTTTTTCCTTGGCAGGTGCTGTTACTCAGCCTGCAGTCGCTGCAATAGGCGTCTGTCAATCACTAAAGGACCAATTCAAACAGGCCTTCAGAGATTCCTGCACAACAAGCTTGGGAATTGGCTGAACTACCAAAAGCATTATGCTTTGCCATAGATGCCATTAAAGATTCTACTCACCAGGCGCCCTGCCTTACGCTTATGCTTGTGCATATGCGTAGAATCTTGTGGTTAAAAAATTGGTCAGCTGAAGCACCATGTAAAAACCTAACTGGGTTCCCTTTTCATGGGGAGTGACTATTTGGAGAAGACTTGGACAAATATATCCAAACAATTTCTAGTGGGAAAAGTACTCTTTTGCCAGTCAAAAGAAAGTATAAACGCCCTTCGTTTAAACGGGCTCTCTCTCCTGCGCCAGGGGCTTCCACCTCTGGGCAGTTGCGACGGCCTCCGCCGTCAGACTCTAGAGGAAAACCTCAGGGTCAGACCCAGGCTCAAAAAAGTCCTGGGGTCGGAAACCTGCAAAGCAGAATCCTAAAGCCTCATCATGAAGAGGCAACTCCCCTCACCAAGGTGGGGGGAAGACTTCTGCAGTTTTCAGAAGTCTGGAAAGAGGAAATTCAGGACAGATGGGTCATCTCCACGATAACGCTGGGGTACAAGCTGGAATTTCCGGACTTTCAACCGTCTCGCTTCCTGAGGTCAAGCGTGCCCAAAGATCCAGAGAAAAGGCAATCTCTGTTTCAGGCACTAGACCGATTAATATTTAAAGGGGTGATCATACAGATCCCCGCAAAATAGCAAGGTCTGGGGTTTCATTCAAATCTTTTTATGGTACCAAAACCAAATGGGGATGTCAGACCCATTCTAGATCTAAAAAATCTACCGTAAATCGGTTCCTGAGGATCCGCTCCTTTCGCATGGAGACGATCAGGTCAATAGTTTCTATCCTTCTAGGAGAACTTCTGGCATCAATCGACATCAGGGATGCATATCCCTGATGCATGTGCCTATATTTCCCGCTCACCAAACGTTTCTGCGGTTTGAGTTAGAACAGCAGCATTTTCAGTTTGTAGCCCTGCCCTTCAGGCTAGCCGCAGCACCACGGGTGTTCATAAAAGTGCTGGCCCACCTCTAGCCAGGTTAAGGGCACAGGCAATAACAGTCGTAGCGTACCTAGACGATCTATTACTAATAGATCAGTTGGCTCGTTTGGAGCAAAGCATACGCACTACAACCATCTGGAAAGTTTGGGTTGGATTCTCAACCTAAAGAAATCTTCCTTAATACCGCTAAAAAGGCTGGAGTACTTGGGTCTGATCATAGACACAGCCCATGAAAAGGTGTTCTTGCCTCAGGCAAAGATCAACTCCATAAGAGAGCTGGTGCGGATGGTCAGGTCAAAAGGCGATCCCTCCATTCGCCTTTGCATGAGGTTGCTAGGAACCATGGTGGCTTCATTCAAAGCAGTTCCCTATGCACAGTTTCATTCAAAACCGTATCCTTTCTGCTTGAAACAAAAAAATTCAAGCTTTAGACTGGCCAATGCGGCTGTCCCCAAGAGTATCCCAAAGCCTCACTTGGTGGTTACTAACCCAGAATCTGTTAAAAGGAAAATCCTTCAGGGGGCGTGGCCTGACACAGCATGGAGTAAGACGTGCATTCCCTGAGCTCCGTGCATTACCCCTGCTGTAATTACTCCTGAACTTTATATACTGACCCAAATCCTGGATCAATCCCCCTCAGACATATACAACACCTAGGAATACCTTCTGGAGCGGTCAGATAAACGGCGGCCCGAGCGGTGCGGCGATCCTCCATAGGGCGACCGGATCCAGGCAAGTCCGCGGCTTCGGCCTACTCTTGGAAGTCTGCGGCCATCTTGGTCCACCCCTGCCTCAGGCCTTTCCTATGGTGGCTGTGCCCTGCTGCTGCTCAGACACTGGAAAACCTTCTGGGCGATCTAGAACACTCTCATCCCCACCTGCATAGTCTCCCTGGACCCCTAGTACCCTGAGGGGAACAGCGGCCTCATCTAGGCTGGGACGTGGTTTAGGCCTACATGTGGAGGTCGGTGGCCATCTTGGCACACCAGCAAATCCAGCCTGTACTATATCTTCAGCTTGCTGCATTTGTGCTGGCCTGTGCTCAACTTCTGTTGGGGTTCTTTCACACTCCCCACCGCAGCCTTAGATCACCAGCAGCCCAAACGGAGTAGCAAACTGTCAGGCATCTGCCATATAGGAACAGATTCTACCCCCGGCCATATTGGGGACCTTAAGGCCCTAACCAACACTCTCTCTTGTCCCATAGTCTGCTAAGTCAGTGAACACCAGATTGGGGACTTGCTGGGTGATACCCCGGGTCCTCACAGCATGTCACCAACCAAGTCACAAAAGGCGGCTGCGGCAAAACTCGATCAGTACCGCCGACATGACAAAGAGGGCATGGAGGAAGATGGAGCCTCTGAGAAATCTGAGGGGGGTGAACGAACAGCGAGTGATACTGATAAACGTCTTGAGGCAATCACCTTTTGCAGAACTTCCCTCACAGCACAAATTGAGGAAGTCAAGATGGACATCTCCCTTATTAGGCAAGACTTTCAAAAGCTCAGGGACAGAGTGAAGGAAGCTGAGACCAGGCTGAGCACGGTGGAGGATGCCATTCCACCCCTACAAACATCCTCAGACCGCGTGCAACGGCAAATACAACAACTCCTTAATAAACAGGATGATATGGAAAATAGGCTGAGAAGATGTAATATATGCCTGATCGGCCTACCAGAGGGGACCGAGGGCAAAGACACTACTACATTCTTGGAACAACTTTTGATCAACACCTACGGGAGAGAAGCATTTTCCCCTATGTTTGCGGTGGAGCGGGCACATCGCATGCCAGCAAGACCCCCCCCCCTCAGGGAGCTCCTCCTCGCACGTTCATAGCTAAACTCCTCAATTATAAGGATCGAGTTGCAGCTCTGAGAATGGCGAGGGAGAAGGGCAACATCCCGATAGGGAATGCTAAAGTAGCCATTTTCCCAGACTTCTCGGCGGAGGTGCAACAACGTCAGCAAAGCTTTACAGAGGCCAAGCGTAGGTTGAGGAACTTACAATATAAATATTCCATGCTCTTTCCTGCCCGCCTCAGAATAGAACATGACTGCCGGGCAGTCTTCTTTGAAGATCCTGAGGAAGTGATTGCCTGGCTGGAACGTCGTGTTGTTCCTGAACAAGCAGACTGACCAAGCTCCAGATAAGTACATATAACGGTCTAATTAGAATGTCCACAATCACCTACAACACAATTTTTCTTCAAAGTCGCACAACTATACTGTTTCCTGAAGCTACATGGAACCCCTTTTTCTTTCCCTTTTTTTCTCCCCATTCGCTTTATTTTTTCCTATATCCTTCTGGAAACTGTGCACCCTCTGACGTGAACAATCTATTACCATCCACAGCAATTGTGCGACTGCGACATGCAACCGTACATGAACCAGCGCAAATATAAAGTACCACTTGTTGTCATTTACAGTAAATAGGTCCACTTACTCTCCGGGGCTCCAGAGGGGCAGAAGTCCTACAGTCAACATGCATTGTGCAGCGAGACTTTACCCCACACAATGCTGGGAGGCAATACCATGTTTTCTGGAACCTTCTATGGCACTTGTTTGTTGCAGTTAGCTGGAAGCAAGGGGATCGGGAGACCATGCCATACTTTGTACAACTGATGTGGCTGATACATTTAGTTCTACTCAGTCCCCGTGGGCTTATCCAGATGTTTTGCATTTTGCCCATAGCCAGGAGGATGAGAGGCCTCCCATTTAACCACAAGTTAGGGGAATATGCCCTCACCAGTTCGGGACAGTGCAGGGCAGGGAGGGGGGTGGGAGTTCATTTGTTTGTAATTTTGTTAAACTTAATTACGCATATTAGACATGGATAACAGGTAATATCTCGAACGCCATGTACAGGTGAATATTTATTTATGTTGTGTGTTACAGGATTGATACAGCTATATTTTTGTACCAGAAAAGTATGTACCTTACACATAGCAAACTGCTTAACATAATTGTTTTAATAGATATTAAAAAGTTTTGCTTATGGCATCTCTGAAGTTTCTCACGTGGAATGTGAGGGGCATGCGCGAGAAATTTAAGCGTGCAGCAGTCTTCACATTCCTCAAGAAACAACATGCTGATATAATAGCACTGGTTGAGACGCATGTTGAGGGGAGCATCCAGATGGCACTTCGCCGGCCATGGGTTGGGTGGGCGTATCATTCTACCCACACATCCCATTCCAGGGGAGTCTCAGTATTGATAGCCAAATCGGTAAATTTTGAGCTATGTGAGTTGTCCACTGACCCATTAGGCCGCTATGTCTTCATCCTTGCTAAAGTATATGGAGAACCCCTACTTATAATGGCTTTTTATGTACCACCACCATTTAACATCTCCATAATTAAAGAGGGACTATCATTCATGGCACGTCATTCGGCCATATCTGCAGTTTGGTTAGGTGACTTCAATACTACACTAAATCCGACTTTAGACAAGCTGCAACTTAATCCGCCTACCCTCAATACTCCCAACGAGACTAGGTTTTCTAAGCTCATTTCTACCTTCCACTTAATAGACACGTGGCGCTATAAGTTCCCACAGGCCAAATCATACTCATGTTTTTCGTCTTCTCATGGCTCTATGTCCCGTATAGACTTTATACTCATATCCCACAGACTGACACCGAGACTATTAGAGTCTGCATTTTGCCCTAGAATACTCTCAGATCATAGCCCTTACTGGATTACATTAAATATCCCTATAGCAAGGCCTCCACGGTCATGGCGTTTGAACTCTTTTTGGCTCTCTCTTTTACCTGAAGATAGTGAGCTTATGGATAAATTGAGAACATACTTTGTGGAGAATGACAGCATCACCCTCCGCAGCATGGGACTCCTTTAAGCTATTTGCTCGCTCCACATTAATTACCGATATCAATAAAATTAAGACTAACTCCTCCAGTGCCCTTGGTAAGGCGCTGGAGGATTTGTCCTCTGCCGAAAGAGACTTTGCCAATACCCCGACCCCCGCAAATGCAGATCTGCTTAAAATGCACACTAGAGTAGTTACCCAGCTGCAATACCAGAAAGCTAGGCAAAAGCTATTTTTCTCCAGACAAAAAATGTTTGAGCATGGGGAAAAAGCAGGAAAATTACTGGCATATCTGGTACACAGCGAAGATAGACCCCCAGTGGTTATCACACTACACGGCCCCGGAGGGCAACAAATAACAGACCCACCCAGTGTAACCTCTATGTTCAGAGATTTCTTTGCTGACTTATACAAAACGACAACCCCTACTGAGACACAATCCATGTCCATCTTTCTTGAGAAGGTGATTTTCCCACAGCTGACAGAAAAACAAGTAGACCTACTAGAGGCACCCCTTACTATAGACGAAATTACAACAGCTATAGCCAGTTTCGCTAGGTCCAAATCCCCAGGATCAGACGGATTACCAATTGAGTTTTATTCCCAATTTAGCGAACTACTAACTCCTAAACTGCTAACGTTATATAATCATCTTTTTGAAACAGGGACTCTACCCCCCATCTATGACAGAGGCAACAATAGTCCTTATCCCTAAACCAGGAAAGGATCCGGGATACCCAGAATCCTATTGTCCAATATCCCTTTTATAGGTCGATATTAAAATATTAGCCAAAGTACTATCCATTAGGCTTAATCAAGTCATTCTATCATTAATACATACAGACCAGGCAGGTTTCATGCCTGGCCGCAACACCTTGTTTAACCTCCGGAAATTATATAGTAATATACAGGCTACACACGAGGAGGTTGGCTCGCGAGTTGTGGTGACTCTAGACACAGCAAAAGCCTTAGACTCGGTGGAGTGGAGGTATCTCTGGAGATGGTTGGAGGGTTATGGCTTTGGCCCGAAATTTATTAAATGGGTTCAATTACTATACCAGGCACCTAGGGCCAAAGTGGTAGCTAACGGGTGGTCGTCTCAGATGTTTGACCTCAGCAGAGGCACGAGACAGGGCTGCCCCTTATCTCCATTATTGTATGCCCTCGCAGCGGAACCCCTGGCGATATCCATCCGAGCAAACCCGGAGATCAAAGGACTAAGACTGGGCTCTTTAATTGAAAAAGGAAAAACCTTCAGACCAGTCATCTGGAAAGTGAAGACTTGGACAAATATATCCAAATAATTTCTAGTGGGAAAAGTGCTCTTTTTCCAGTCAAAAGAAAGTATAAACGTCCTTCATTTAAACGGGCTCTTTACCCTGCGCCGGGGGCTTCCATCTCTAGGCAGTGGTGATGGCCTCCACCGTCAGACCGTCATTGCCACTTTCCAGACCAGTCATCTGAAAAGTGGTAACAACGGATGCCAGCCTTTTAGGCTGGGGAGCAGTACTAGAAAAGACAACTGTTCAGGGACAGTGGTCAAGAACCGAAAGAACCTTGCCCATCAATATCCTAAAGATTCGGGCAGTGCATCTGGTTCTAAAGGCCTGGACTTTCAGGTTACAGGATTGTCCTGTCAGGATCCAATCCGACAATGCCACACCTGTGGTCTATATCAATCACCAAGTGGGCACCAAGAGTCTCTCAGCGCAGAGAGAGGTGAACCATATTCTAGCTTGTGCAGAAAGGAATGTTCCGTGCCTATTGGCAGTCTTCATTCCGGTGAATTGGCAGAATTGGCAGGCGGACTACTTGAGTCATCAGCAGTTATTCCCAGGGGAATGGTCTCTTCACCCCTGACATATTTTGGGCTGTTTGCCAAAGATGGGGGACTGTGGACGTAGATCTTCTAGCGTCCAGGTTCATCATGAAGTTAGTCAACTTTGTGGCCAGAACAAGGGATTCACTCGCATGTGGAACAGATGCGTGGGTGACCCCATGGGTTCAGTTTTCACTGATCTATGCATCCCCCCTATTCAGTTGCTGCCTCGACTTCTTTGCAGGATCAAGCTGGAAAAAAAGCCTGTAATTCTGGTGGCACCAGCATGGCCCAGAAGGTCATGGTATGCAGAAATCGTAAAAAGATGGTAGTGGAAGACCCATGGTCCCTCCCACTACAGTCAGATCTGCTCTCACAGGGACCGATATTCATTCCATCCTTCCTTACTGTCTCTAAATTTAACGGCTTGGCTATTGAAACCCACATTCTAAAGAAACTTGGGCTTTCTGAGTCAGTTATCTCTGCCCTGATTAATGCAAGGAAGCCAGCTTCCAGAACTATATATTATAGGGTCTGGAGGGCTTATGTTTCCTGGTGTGAATCCAAGGGTTGGCACCCTCGGAGATATATCATAGGCAGAATTCTTGCCTTTTCTACTATTAGGGGTAGAAATGAAATTGGCCTCGAGTACTATTAAGGGCCAAGTCTCAGCCTTATCGGTCTTATTTCAAAGACCACTTGCTAGACATTCTTTAGTCTGGGGTTTTATACATGGGGTAACGTCGCTTAATCCGCCCGTCAAACCTCCCTTGAACCCTTGGGACTTGAACTTTGTTTTATCTGTGTTACAAAAACAGCCATTTGAACCGATACAACATACAGTATTCCCTTAGTCCTTTTGACAAGGAACTTATTTTTGGTTGCCTTATCCTCAGCAAGGAGGGTTTCGGAATTGGCTGCTCTTTCTTCTAAAGAGCCATATTTGATTTTTGATGAGGTGTTACGCCCTTGTCCAGACTTTTTGCCAAAAGTAGTTTCAGGTTTTCACCTGAACCAAGATATTGTCCTGCCATTGTTTTTTCCCAAACCATGTTCCAGGGAAGAAAAGTCACTACATTGTCTTGATGTGGTGAAAATCTATTTAAAGGCAAATGCTCAGATTCGTAAGAATTATTTATTTCTTAAGAAGGTCCTAAGAAAGGACAGGCAGAGTTGAAATCCACTGTCGCTAAGTGGATTCGGCAAGTGATAATTCAAACTTATCATTTAAGGGGTAAGATTCCCCCTTTTCAAGTTAAGGTGCACTCTACCAGGTCGGTTAGTGCTTCTTGGGCAGTGCGTCATCAGGCCTCCATGGCTCAGATCTGTAAGGCCGCAACTTGGTCTTCAGTGCATACATTAACAAAATTTTATCAGCTGGATGTAAGGAGGTATAAGGATATCGCCTTCGGGCACAGTGTGCTGCAGGCAGCAGTATAGGTCCTCAAGTCTGGAAGTACCCTCCGGGATGTGTCTCCCTCCCCTAAAGTAGCATTGCTATGGGACGTCCCATTAAGTAATTACTTAAGGCCCTGTGTCCCATGATGTACTCCAAGAAAAGGATTTTTACAGGTAAGCTGTTATAATAATACTAATATATATATATATATATATATATATATATATATATATATATATATATATATATATATATATATATATATATATATATATATATATATATATATATATATATATATATATATATATATAATTTTGTACATACAATTCATTCACTGTGGGCTGAATGTGGTCCTTTGCTAGCCTTTATCTGGCCCTTGGGGCACTATTCCTCCCACTGACACCAACGCTGAAGCACTGTTCTTCCCATTGACACCAAAGATGGGGAGCGAATTGTCTTGCTGACACCAATGATGGGGCACAATTTCTCCCACTGACACCTATATAGTCAATTTTAAAGCTTTTTTGGCTTTGTTTACCCCCACTGATTCCAGGGCATTTTCTACTCCCCCTGGCCACAGTCTGGCCCCCCTAAAGTTTGGAGGGCAGTAAACTGGCTCTTTGTTTTGAAAGTTTGAAGACCCTTGTTCTAATGTCATCAAGCCCATTATAAATGTAGCAGGTGAGGGTGGGTCACTCCTCTGACCTATTCAGTCGAGTGTGTATAAATTCCAGTTTGAGTGTATTCAGCTTTGTAAACAGGCTTTTTAGGTATTTTATTCAGAACTGTTGAGAATAGCTTTGTAAATGTATGTGTGTGCATAATATGAGTATGTCTATGTATGTGTGTGTGTATATATATATATAATAGAAACTCAAAGCACTTGTATATCAAGGCGAATTTCCGCATAAGGAATAATAGAAACTCAAATGATTTGTTTCACAACCATTTATTCATAAGTCCTTCAGTTTATATTCCATATGAAAAGATTATAGCAATGTGATGGGTTGCGTAACCATAAAATGTCCATCCACAAATAGAAGCCTCCACAAGGGGATTATAAGCAAAATTTATCAGGAGCTACAGAGTATAAAAGAGAAGAGAGGCGCCTAGCAGTGTAGCAATATGGTTACATTTAATAAAGGTACAACATTTAACAACTCGCATGGTTGATGATTAAAAGAGGCACATGCCACAGGCATCCGAGGTAAAGCTGTTCACAAAGACCATTCCCCCCCACTGCTGGCTCTCACCGCTGTCAGCCTGCAATCGTAAACCGGGAAGACTATCCTGCAGTAGAGCCGTCTGAAAGCGAGGCTTGAAGCGCTCGTGGAGTGCAGCGTGGAAGGGACAATGTCGATGGTGGGGAGGAGGATGGTCTATTTGGACAGCTTTACCCTGAATGCCTGCATACTTAGATGTGCCTGTTTTAATCATCAGCCATGTGAGTTGCTAAATGTTCTACCTTCATTAAATGTAACCATATTGCTACACTTAGAGGCACCTCTCTTCTCTTTTATACTCAGTTGTGATATAACGCTACTCCTGGATCAAGACATTGCTTGTATATCAAGTCAAAATGTATTTAAAAAAAATTTGCTTGTCTTGCAAAATGCTCTCAAACCAAGGTTTTAGTGTGTGTGTGTGTATTAAATAGTCATATGTACAGTAATATCTCATATTTACTTGACTAACAACAAACCAAAGTTAAAGCGGTACTCCACTCCCCACATCCTTACATGTACATGTTTTACCTCTTACCTGTACTACTGTTTTTTGTTTTTTTTCTCAAAATGTATACTTACCCACACAGCAAATACAGGGTTGTCCCACTGATTTGCTGTTCAGGCACAATACAGCGGGTCCTCTATCACTAACTTGGACCTCTTCAGCACGCTGATCTTGCAGCTCCCTGAGATATTTGATGTAAGTATCCCAGGAGGCTTCCGGACTAATGACCCATCATTCTGTCCCAAGCCTAAAATGGTGGCGAAGGGCAGTAGCAAAAATTATAAAACATAGAAAATTAATTATAAAAATTCCCACATTTCTGCTTGGGGGTGTTAGAAATGAACCAAATTAATTTTGGCAGTGAAGTTCCACTTTGTTTTTTTTATTAATAAGTGTGATAAAGAAAGATGATGTATATTGAAAAAATAATACATTACTTTTAATCCATTTCTTACATGGTCTTTTTTGCTCAAGTGCCTGTTTAGGTGCACCCCAAAGTATTTGGGGCCCATTTACACCATGCCAAGTTTGCAAAGGACCCCTTCATCAAGGAAGTAGTAAGCCTTGAGGAAGCAGTTTTTTGCAGCCCCAAGACTTAGCTATATGATAATGGTGGTGTGATGTCTTTAGTGGTCTAATGTCTTTAATATTTTTTGTTACTTTGCCTCTTTGTTGTAGATAATAAAATAGCCTGTATGCTCAGTCATATAAGGTAGTCTATCGAAGTAAAGGAATTCAGACCTTCCAGGGCAAATGTGTTAATCCTTGCTTTGGTGTAACCTTGTGTAATGTTATGCTAAGTTGAATGTATCTAATTATGCACCCAAATATAAAATTTTATTTTATTATGCTAAACATTTATTAAATAAATTCAATAATGTGTTAATGATGTTCATTGTACCACTTACATATGAGCATACTTATAGTTTTAAAGGACTCCAGTCAGCATTTTCTCAGCCAGCATGTCTCTAACTGCTTAAAGGGGAGCTCCAGGCTTCCCCCCCAGAAGAAAATGAAAAGTCAGCAGCTACAAATACTGTAGCTGATGACTTTTAATGTAAGGACACTTATCTGTCCAGGGATCCAGCGCTGTCCTCACCCGAGCCAAATCTTCAATCGGCTTTGGGTGCAGGCACCGGCATCTCAAGTAAGGGAAACCAGCAGTGAAAGTGATACTAAAGGTCCGTTTTAGAAAAACAAACAAAAAACAATCATGTCATACTTACCTCCTCTGTGCAAGGGTTTTGCATAGAGTGGCCTGATCCTCCCTCCTCTTCTGGGGTCCCTCAGTGGCGCTCCTGGCTCATCCTCTTCTCAAATGCCCCCTTGGAGAGACGCTTTCCATGGGGGCACTCGTGCAGGACTTGGCTCTGCCCCTGGCTCCCGTGTCACTGGATTTGATTGACAGCAGCGGAAACCAATGGCTCCTGCTATCAGTCTATCCAATGAGGACCCGAGACAGCGGCTGGAGCTGCTGTGCTCGTCCCCGTCGCTGGAAAGATCGGGTTCAGGTAAGTAAAAGGGGGGGCTGCTGCAGCACGGAAGGTTTTGCACCTTAATGCATAGAATACATTAAGGTGAAAAACGCTGAGACTTTACAACTCCTTGAAGCTTTGTGGCTTCACAGCCAGTTTCCTACAAGCTGCGCTTTGTGAATGGCCCCGTAGTCTTCTGGGGCTTTTGATGTGACCCAGAAGGCTGTGGGGAAGGGAGGGGGGGCCACGGCGTATCTGACCGGAAGTGGGAGTGGTTACCTGCTCCCTCCCCCCCCTCAAAAAGTGCCAATGTGGCAGTTGAGAGGGAGGATGACAAGCGTAACATCCCCTTTTGGGTGAAGTTTTGCTTTAAGTGTGCGTTTAGAAAAGTTGAACCTATAGTATGATTGATTTTGATTTTTTTTTCTCCCATATAGGGGGAAACAGCTCACCTAACTATGTCATGACTGTTGTCCTTTATGGGCACCTACAGCCGCCCATTGAAGACAGCAGATGTTGATTTCTATGGACGGCTCTATACCCAGCACTTGTTGTTCCTGGTTGGGGAAATAGGCCAGAATTTTACATTGTATAGCCCTAGGCACCCATGTGCATGAGGCCTAAGGGTGACAGTGCTTACACAGGGCTTTTCCTCTTCGTTTACATGAGCAAATGAAGTGGCAGGACAATCGAGGAAATAGATGAGCACAAGTTAATTATAAAAGTTGTTTCTGCTACACCTTCCAATTGGTTGTTTATAGCTAAGAGTAACGCAAACAATACAAAAGAGCTACAGTAAGCCAGCAATGGCTTTCTCTTCCAAGCAATTATTGGAAATGATTCGCAATACCTGTTTCCCAGCTGTCCTTGGAGAATGACAGGTGAAATATTCAGGATGCTTTTAATGAATACACCAATGCTTTGACCTAGACCTATAGGAAACAGTGAACTGAACAATTAGGAGTAGTAGATTAAGGCCTACATGTTGCTGTCATACTGTAAAATGCAATTTGTATAAAGGCTTGCATTTTTTTTACAGTAATAGAGGTTTTGCATGCATTGCTTACTATTCATGGTGTTATTCTTCTGTATTTCCTTTCTGTGCGTTGATTTGCTTAATTTATGTGTGCTGTTGCGTGGGCAGTCTGTGTGATGCACATTTCCATGAGTTGTTTCAGTGTATGTTCTGTTTTGGTTGGATTAATAAATCTTTTAGATTGCTGTGACATGCTTTCACTCTGCTTTAGAGGAGGATTTTGTTTCATTGTTATCCTGAATTCATACTTGTACCCCAGATCTTCTATAATTATTACATACAGGTCAAGTGTGGCAAAGCAGAAGGAGGAGGACACTAGCTAGCAATAACACCTTTTGTTCAGATCTTCCTTTTAAATCTGTGTTCAGCCAGAATATTGACAAGCATATACTGCTTTTATTTTAATGGGTATTTTTGCTATGGTAGCATATAAATGATCTAGGGCTGCAACTAACAATTATTTTCATAATTGATCAGTTGGGCGATTATTGTTTCGATGACTCTGAGGCCTCATGCACACAGGATGTTAAAATAACGTTATGAACACGCCAGTATCTTTGCAGTTTTTTTACTTTTTTCAGCTTTTTTCAAAGTTTTTGCAATAGCGTTTTTTAGCGTTTATTAGCGTTTCTTAGCGTTTTTCTGCGTTAGCGTTTTTTTAGCGTTTTTTTCTTTTTTTCCAATTTTTTTTTCAATGGATCAAAAACGTTAAAAGATGGTGTGTGATGTTTTTGAGCATTTTTGAGCGTTTATCAGCGTTTATCAGCGTTAGAGCGTTTTTACAGCTGAAAAACGTCTCTCAGAACCCACTGGTTCTGGGGGTTTTTTTACAGCTTAAAAACGCCTATGCCATTTGCAGCTCAAAAATGCCTAGGTGGGCAAGAAGCCATAGACTAACATAGACAGGCCTTTTTAAGCTGCAAAAAACGCTCAAAAAAGCGGCTTTAAAAATGTCCGTGTGCATGAGGCCTGATAATAACTTTAACCACCTCAATACCAGGCCAATTCTGACACTTTGCTCCTACATGTAAAAATCATCATTTTTTTGCTAGAAAATTACATAGAACCCCCAAACATTAGATATGTTTTTTTAGCAAAGACCCTAGAGAATACAATGGCGGTTGTTGCAACTTTTTATCTCACATAGTATTTGCGCAGGAATTTTTCGAACGCTTTTTTTTGGGGAAAAAAACCTGTTTTGTGTTTAAAAAAAAAACAAAACAGTAAAGTTAGCCCAATGTTTTTTTTGAAGTTACGCCGAGTAAATAGATACCTAACATGTCACGCTTCAAAATTGCACACGCGCGTGTAATGGCGTCAATGTTCGGTACTTAAAAATCCCCATAGGCGACGCTTTAAATTTTTTTACTGGTTACATGTTTTGAGTTACAGAGGGAGTCTAGGGCCAAAATTATTGCTCTCGCTCCAACGTTTGCGGCGATACCTCACATGTATGGTTTGAACACCGTTTTCATATGTTGGCGGGACTTACGTATGCGTTCGCTTCTGCGTGCGAGCACACGGGGACAGCGGCGCTTTAAAAAAAAATTTTTTTATTGTTAATTATATTTTATTTTTTTTATTTTGACACTTTTTTGAAAAAAAAAAAAAATGATCATTTTTATTCCTATTACAAGGAATGTAAACATCCCTTGTAATAGCAATATGACATGTCAGGTGCTCTTAATAGTGAGATATGGGGTCAATAAGACCCCATATCTAACCACTAGGCTGTGAAGCCTAAAAAAATAAAAAAAAATAAAACGATCGCCGCTTCCAAGCCGAAGCGGCGCCGTTTTTTTGAATGGAGAGGCCGGGCGTGACGTCATAACATCGTGCCCGGCCTCCGACGATCATAGAGACTCCGGGGACCATCTGGTCCGCCGGAAATCTCTATGATCTACACCCGGCGCCGGCGGATCCACTCTCCACCTCACCGATCGTGACGGTGAGTCGGAGCAAGCACCGGAGGGCGGCGGGAGGGGGGGGGGACGTCCCCTCTCGCCTCCCATAGGAACGATCAAGCGGCAGAACGGCCGCTATGATCGTTCCTATGGTGTAGAGCAGTGTTTCTCAACTCCAGTCCTCAAGGCGCCCCAACAGGTCATGTTTTCAGGATTTCCCTCAGATGAAATGGCTGTAGTAATTACAAAGGCAGTGAAACTGATCAAATCACCTGTGCAAAATAAAGGAAAGCCAGAAAACATGACCTGTTGGGGCGCCTTGAGGACTGGAGTTGAGAAACACTGGTGTAGAGATTCGCCGGCTGAAACCGGCAATATCTGAATGATGTCTGTAACTACAGGCATCATTCAGATATACCCGCCCAAAGCCCTGGACGTCATATGACGGTGGGCGGTGGGCTAGTGGTTAAAAAAAGGGTGGTGTATAATTTATTTAATATGTAAAGTTTAAAAAAAGGCAATTTAGTCTTAAAGTGTAAGTAAACCCCCCCTATCGTTTTCAGCCAAGGAAGCTGCCATCTTTGCCTCTGTTTAACCACTTCAATACCAGGCACTTAGACACCTTCCCGCCCAGCCCAATTTTCACCTTTCAGCGCTGTTGCAATTTGAATGACAATTGCGCGGTCATGCTACACTGTACCCAAACAATTTTTTTATCATTTTGTTCCCACAAATAGAGCTTTCTTTTGGTGGTATTTGATCACCTCTGCGGTTTTTATTTTTTGCGCAACAAATAAAAAAAGATCGAAAATTTCGAAAAAAAACAACTTTTTCTTTGTTTCTGTTAAATTTTTTTGTAAATAAGTACGCTTTCTCCTTCAATAATGGGCACTAAAATAGCTGCACTGATGGGCACTGATACGGCGGCACTGATGGGCACCGATGAGGTGGCACCAATGAGGTGGTACTGATGAGGTGGCACTAACGGGCACTGATGATGGGCACTGATAGGTGGCACTGATGGGCACTGATAGGTGGCACTGGTATGCGGCACTGATGGGCACTCATAGGTGGCACTGATGGGCACTCGTAGGTGGCATTGATTGGTATATATGGGTGGCACTGATGGGTACTTATGTGTGGCACTGATGGGCACTGATAGGTGGGCACTAATGGGCACAGATGGGCACTGACAGGTGGCACTGATGGGCAGTGACAGGTGGCACAGATGGGCAATGACAGGTGGCACTGATATAGCATTGCTGGGCATATCATTGGCATAATGGTGCCAATCAGTGCCCATTTGTGGGCACTGATTGGCACAGATTGGGCACATGTGGATGGCCATGGTGTACATACCTGGCCATCCACGTTGCCCCTTCCCTGGTGGTCCTAGTGGCATCCCTGGTGGTCCAGTGGGGTGATCTGCGGGGGGGCTGCGCTGATAAACAATCAGCGCAGACCCCCCCTGCCAGGAGAGCCGCCGATCGGCTCTCCTCTACTTGCGTCTGTCAGACGCGAGTGAGGAAGAGCCGATCAACGGCTCTTCCTATTGACAGCGTGATCAGCCGTGATTGGACACGGCTGATCACGTGGTAAAGAGCCTCCGCCGGAGGCTTTTTACCAAGATCAGTGTAGCGGTGTGTCAGACTGACACACCGCTCCACCGATCGCCGCGATGCGCGCCCCCGGGGGCGCGCTGCGGCATGTTATCCTGAAGGACGTCATATGACGCCCAGTCAGGATAACAGAACCACTTCCCGGACATCAATCCGCTATAGGGCCGGCGGGAAGTGGTTAATCTACAACTGCCATGATGCTGCACATGTGATCAGTTATGACACCAGCCATTGGATGGTTTGACAGTTTGGTTGAGAGCACAACCAATAGGAGTGTTACATTTCCGGCATGTGCCAGAAATGAAATTGGTAAATGGATGGGTTTACTTCTGCTTTAAATATCTATATGCAGTGGTAAATAAAAATAACTTGTATGGTTAGTGAACAAAATCTCTATTCAACTCTGAGAATAACAGAAAAAAGAGATATGCTATTAGAGGTTCAATCTGCTAAATATCATCAGACTCCGAGATCAAATTTTTTTTTTAACCACTTGCCGACCAGGCCGTAGCCGAAAGACGGCTGCAGCGCGGTCGGCTTATTCTGGGAGGGCGTCCATGGACGTCCTCCCAGAATCCTGCTCCCGCGCGCACCTGAAAATATCCATGACCACCGGGTCCTCCGGCATCACGGATCACGGTAAATGGCCGCTAACAGCAGCCGTTTACCACGTGATTGCTCCGTCAAATGGCAAAGCGATCACTTGTAAACAAACCGGCGCTGTGTCTGGTTCATCTTTCCCCTCCTCATACTGATCTGTACAGTGTGAGGGGAGAGATCAGGCGCAGCAGCGCTGTGGGCTGGATGTGTACTGCCCATAGGGCTGATCTGTTCCCATTCCAGCATCCATCCATACTCCGCAATACTCATCCATCCATCCTCAGCAATACTCATCCATCCATTCATACTCAGCAATACTAATCCATCCATCCTCAGCAATACTCATCTAGCCATCCATACTCAGTAATACTCATCTAGCCATCCATACTCAGTAATACTCATCTAGCCATCCATACTCAGCAATACTCATCCATCCATACTCAGTAATACTCATCCATCCATCCATGCTCAGCCATCCATACTCATCCATAATAAGCAAAACTCATCTATCCATCCATGCTCAGCAATACTCATCCATCCATCCATACTCAGCAGTACTCATTAATCCATACTCAGCAATACTCATCCATCCATCCTCACCAATACTCATCCATCCATCCATACTCAGCAATACTCATCCATCCATACTCAGCAATACTCATCCATCCATACTCAGCAATACTCATCCATCCATACTCTGCAATACTCATCCATTAATCCATACTACGCAATACTTATCCATCCATCCTTAGCAATACTCATCCATCCATCCTCAGCAATACTCATCCATCCATCCATCCTCAGCAGTACTCATCCATCCATCCTCAGCAGTACTCATCCATCCATCCTCAGCAGTACTCATCCATCCATCCTCAGCAGTACTCATCCATCCATCCTCAGCAGTACTCATCCATCCATCCTCAGCAGTACTCATCCATCCATCCTCAGCAGTACTCATTCATCCATCCTCAGCAGTACTCATCCATCCATTCTCAGCAGTACTCATCCATCCATACATCCCCAGCAATACTCTTCCATCCATCCTCAGCAATACTCGTCCATCCATACTCAGTAATACTCATCCATCCCTCCATACTCGGCAATACTCATCCACCCATCCATGCTTAGCCACCCATACTTAGCAATACTTATTCATCCATACTCAGTAATACTCATCCATCCATCCATCCTCAGCAATACTCATCCATCCATGCTCAGCCATCCATACCCATCCATGCTCAGGCATCCATACTCATCCATATTAAGCAAAACTCATCTATCCATCCATGCTCAGCAATACTCATCCATCCATACTCAGTAATACTCATCCATCCATCCTCAGCAATACTCATCCATCCATCCATACTCAGCAATACTCATCCATCCATCCATACTCAGCAATACTCATCCATCCATCCTCAGCAATACTCATCCATCCATCCATCCATAGCAATACTCATCCATTAATCCATACTACGCAATACTCATCCATCCATCCTCAGCAATACTTATCCATCCATCCTCAGCAATACTCATCCATCCATCCTCAGCAATACTCATCCATCCATCCTCAGCAATACTCATCCATCCTCAGCAATACTCATCCATCCTCAGCAATACTCATCCATCCATCCATCCATCCTCAGCAGTACTCATCCATCCATCCTCAGCATTACTCATCCATCCATTCTCAGCAGTACTCATCCATCCATCCTCAGCAATACTCATCCATCCATACATCCCCAGCAATACTCTTCCGTCCATCCTCAGCAATACTCTTCCGTCCATCCTCAGCAATACTCTTCCGTCCATCCTCAGCAATACTCTTCCATCCATCCTCAGCAATACTCTTCCATCCATCCTCAACAATACTCGTCCATCCATACTCAGTAATACTCATCCATCCCTCCATACTCGCCAATACTCATCCATCCATACTCGGCAATACTTATCCATCCATGCTCAGCCATCCATACTCGGCAATACTCATCCACCCATCCATGCTTAGCCACCCATACTTAGCAATACTCATCCACCCATCCATCCTCAGCAATACTCATCCATCCATACTCAGCTATACTCATCCATCTATACTCAGCCATACCCATCCATCCTCAGCAATACTCATCCATCCATCCCCAGCAATACTAATCCATCCACCCTCAGGAATACTCATCCATCCATCCACCCTCAGGAATACTCATCCATCCATCCACCCTCAGGAATACTCATCCATCCATCCACCCTCAGGAATACTCATCCATCCATCCACACTCAGCAATACTCATCCATCCATCCACACTCAGCAATACTCATCCATCCATCCATACTCAGCAATACTCATCCATCCATACTCAGCAATACTCATCCATCCATACTCGGCAATACTCATCCATCCATACTCAGTAATGCTCATTCATCCATCCATACTCAGCAATACTCATCCATCCATGCTCAGCCATCCATACTCATCCATAATAAGCAAAACTCATCTATCCATCCATGCTCATTCATCCATACTCTGCAATACTCATCAATCCACCCATACTCAGCAATACTCATTCATCCATCCATACTCACCAATACTCATCCATCCATCCATACTCGGCAATACTCATCCATCCATCCTCAGCAATACTCATCCATCTATCCATACTCAGCAATACTCATCCATCTATGCATCCTCAGCAGTACTCATCCATCCATCCTCAGCAGTACTCATCCATCCATCCTCAGCAGTACTTATCCATCCATCCATTCATCCTCCGCAATACTCATCCATCCATCCTCAGCAATACTCATCCATCCATCCTCAGCAATACTCATCCATCCTCAGCAATACTCATCCATCCATCCTCAGCAATACTCATCCATCCATCCTCAGCAATACTCATCCATCCATCCTCAGCAATACTCATCCATCCATCCTCAGCAATACTCATGCATCCATCCACCCTCAGCAATACTCATCCATCCATCCTCAGCAATACTCATCCATCCATCCTCAGCAATACTCTTCCATCCATCCTCAGCAATACTCTTCCATCCATCCTCAGCAATACTCGTCAATCCATCCTCAGCAATACTCGTCCATCCATCCTCAGCAATACTCATCCATCCATCCATCCATCCAGCCATCCATACTCTCCAATACTCATTCATCCATCCTCAGCAATACTTATCCATCCGTGCTCAGCCATCCAAACTCGGCAATACTCATCCGCCCATCCATGCTCAGCCACCCAAACTTAGCAATACTCCTCCACCCATCCATCATCAGCAATACTCATCCATCCATCCATCCTCAGCAATACTCATCCATCCATCCTCAGCAATACTCATCCATCCTCAGCAATACTCATCCATCCTCAGCAATACTCATCCATCCTCAGCAATACTCATCCATCCTCAGCAATACTCATCCATCCATCCATCCTCAGCAGTACTCCTCCATCCATCCTCAGCAGTACTCATCCATCCATCCTCAGCACTACTCATCCATTCTCAGCAGTACTCATCCATCCATTCTCAGCAGTACTCATCCATCCATACATCCCCAGCAATACTCTTCCGTCCATCCTCAGCAATACTCTTCCATCCATCCTCAGCAATACTCGTCCATCCATACTCAGTAATACTCATCCATCCCTCCATACTCGCCAATACTCATCCATCCATACTTAGCAATACTTATCCATCCATGCTCAGCCATCCATACTCGCCAATACTCATCCACCCATCCATGATTAGCCACCCATACTTAGCAATACTCATCCACCCATCCATCCTCAGCAATACTCATCCATCCATACTCAGCTATACTCATCCATCTATACTCAGCCATACCCATCCATCCCCAGCAATACTAATTCATCCACCCTCAGGAATACTCATCCATCCATCCACCCTCAGGAATACTCATCCATCCATCCACCCTCAGGAATACTCATCCATCCATCCACACTCAGCAATACTCATCCATCCATCCATACTCAGCAATACTCATCCATCCATACTCGGCAATACTCATCCATCCATACTCGGCAATACTCATCCATCCATACTCGGCAATACTCATCCATCCATACTCTGCAATAACCATCCATCCATACTCGGCAATACTCATCCATCCATACTCGGCAATACTCATCCATCCATACTCGGCAATACTCATCCATCCATACTCAGTAATGCTCATTCATCCATCCATACTCAGCAATACTCATCCATCCATGCTCAGCCATCCATACTCATCCATAATAAGCAAAACTCATCTATCCATCCATGCTCATTCATCCATACTCTGCAATGCTCATCAATCCACCCATACTCAGCAATACTCATTCATCCATCCATACTCACCAATACTCATCCATCCATCCATACTCACCAATACTCATCCGTCCATCCTCAGCAATACTCATCCATCTATCCATACTCAGCAATACTCATCCATCTATCCATACTCAGCAATACTCATCCATCCATCCTCAGCCATACACAGCCATCCCATCCACACTGAGCCATACCCGATCCAGCCATCCCATCCATACCCAGCCATACTCGGCCATACCCAGCCATCCCATCCATCCTCAGCAATACTCATCCATCCTCAGCAATACTCATCCATCCTCAGCAATACTCATCCATCCTCAGCAATACTCGTCCATCCACCCTGAGCAATACTTATCCATCCATCCCTACTCTGCAATACTCAGCCATCCATACTAGGCAATATTCATCCATCCATCCTCAGCAATACTCATCCATCCATTCTCAGCAATACTCGTCCATCCAGCCTCAGCAATACTCATCCATCCATACTCGGCAATATTCATCCATCCATACTCGGCAATATTCATCCATCCATACTCGGCAGTATTCATCCATCCATACTCGGCAGTATTCATCCATCCATACTCGGCAGTATTCATCCATCCATACTCGGCAGTATTCATCCATCCATACTCTGCAATATTCATCCATCCTCAGCAATACTCATCCATCCATCCTCAGCAATACTCATCCTTCCGCACTCGGCAATATTCATCCATCCATCCTCAGCAATATTCATCCATCCATGCTCAGCCATCCATACTCAGCAATACTCATGCACCCATCCATGCTCAGCCACCCCTACTCAGCAATACTCATGCACCCATCCATGCTCTGCCACCCATACTCAGTCACCCTCATCCACCCATTAATACTCAGCAATATTCGTCCATCCATACTCAGCAATATTCGTCCATCCATACTCAGCAATACTCGTCCATCCATACTCAGCAATACTCATCCATCCATACATACTAGGCCATACCCAGCCATCCCATCCATACTCAGCCATACCCAGCCTCAGCCATACCTGACCCAGCCATCCCATCCACACTCAGCCATACCCACCCAGCCATACCTGACCCAGCCATACTCAGCCATACCCAGCCATCCCATCCATACTCAGCCATCCGATCCATACTCAGCCATCCACATTCATGGCTCATCCATGCCACTACAGTGCCTCAGAGTGTAATAGGTAGTCAAATTAGATTTGAAATGTATGCCCCTAGAACGCCTCATGGTGCTCTCTGCATGTTGGGCCTCTGTATGTGGCCAGGCTGTGTAAAAGTCTCATACGTGGTATCGCCATACTCAGGAGTAGCAGACAATGTTTTGGGATGTATTTTTTGCCATGTACATGCTATGTGTTAGAAATAATGTATAAATGGACAACTTTGTGTTAAAAAAAAAATGCGTTTTCATTTTCTTTACACATATTCCAAAAACTTGTAGAAAAAAATGACATGTTCAAAAGACTCGATATGCCTCATAGATTATACGTTGGGGTGTTTTCTTTCCATAATGGGGTCATTTTTTTTTTTTTATTGTCCTTGTGCTCCAGGGCCTTCAAAAGTGCAAGAGGTGGTCAAGAAATTAGATGTGTAATTTATGCTCCTAGGACGCCTGAAGGTGCTTCCTGCATGTTGGGCCTCTGTATGTGGCTACGGTGTGTAAAAGTCTCACTCATGTGGTATCACCATACTCAGGAGGAGTAGTAGAATGTATTTTGGGGTTTAATTCGTGGTATGCATATGTTGTATGTGAGAAATAACCTGATAAAATCACACTTTTGTGAAAAAAGAAAAAAAATCTTGATTTTGCAAAGAGTTGTGGGAAAAAATTGCAACTTCAAAAAACTTACCATGCCTCTTTCTAAATACCTTTTAATGTCTACTTTCCATACAGGGGTCATTTGGGGGGTATTTGTACTATCCTGGCTTATTGGGTTCTCAAGAAATGAGATAGGCCGTCAGTACTTCAGGCGGAAACAATTTTCAGAGATTTGCACCATAGCTTGTAGACTCTAAATTTCACACAGACCAAATAATATAGACCAATCTGGTCTATATAAAAACCCAGTGGTGATTAAATGCCACCAAAAGAAAGCTCTATTTGTGTGAAAAAAAGGACAAAAATTTCACATTGGTACAGTGTTTCTTGACTGAGTAACTGTCATTCAAAGTGTGAGAGCACTGAAAGCTGAAAATTGGTCTGGTTAGGAAGGGTGTTTAAGTGCCTAGTGGTCAAGTGGTTAAAGGGGGGGGGGGGGATATACTGTTTTGCCCATTTTCGACAGAACTGTAATATATTATATTCTGGCCATACAAAAAAACAATGTCTTCCTTCAAAAAAAAAATTGTAATTTTAAGAATGTTTGTTCGATTTTCTAACCGTTAGTGTGGTGAAATCAACGTTCTTTTCGACCACATTGATGGGAAATCTCTGAGGAGCCAAATAGAAAACTTCTTGGTCATAGGAATTTTCAGACAGTGTATGTGGTTTTGGTTCAGAAATTACATTCGTTTTAAAACTGAATGTTAAAAACAAATGTAATTTTCAAACAACATTTATTCATTCAGCGAATGTAAAACGATTTTTTCATTTGAATTTTCTCGCCCGAACATAGATACGTGTATGGCCAGCAAAAGGCTCGGGTCACACGTATGCAGTTTGCTTTTGATCCGTTTCTGCTGTGCGTTTTGCATATGCGATTTTGCTGCAATTTGCATTTTTTTTCATGCTTTTTTTTTTTGGCCAATTTGTTGTTGGGCAGATTAAAAAAACGCAAATTGCTGCAAAAACGTACTACATGCTTTTCTGCAGCTTCTTCATTGAAGTCTATTAAACCAAAAAAAAGCACAGTTTTGCATTGAAGTCCTTGACCCTTTCCAAATATGCTGTGGCTGAAAAAAAGCATAGACGTGAACGTGTCCCATAGGAAACCATATTAAATGAACTGTTGTGCGTTTCTGCAAAAAGCACCAAAAAACACATGAATGTGAACCAGGCCTAAGATGTTTAGTAGCAGCAGCATGCATTTTTTTTTTGTATTACCTGTCATCATGGGGTTAAGCTAAAATTAGCCCTTTATAGTACAAAAAGAGCAGATAATCGCTACTATAAGGGGTTCATTTATACTGTGAAACAGTGAAAGTAATGATATATATTATATATATTAATATAGGATATATGGGTATTATAACTAGGAGTCAGACATGAATCTACAGTTGTGCTCATAAGTTTACATACCGTGGCAGAATTTGATTTCTTGGCCATTTTTCAGAGAAATATGAATGATAACCCAAAAACTTTTCCTTCACTCATGGTTAGTGTTTGGCTGAAGCCAATTATTATCCATCAACTGTGTTTACTCTTTTTGAATCATAATAACAACAGAAACTGGCTAGTTTCTTCCAAGTGGTTAAAGCGGGGGTGTGCAACTGCAGCCCTCCAGCTGTTGTGGGACTACATGTCAGTGTTGCCAACCGTCAGTATTTTTACTAGCAGCCAGTAAAAAACAGGCAATTTCCCCCTGCCAGTAAATGCCAGTAAAAAGAACAGGTTGCCAGTAAAAAATATGGCTTTGACGCTCAGCCCGGAGCTAGCCGAGACCATATGAGTGCCTGCTACAGAGTGTTCGGGCGCGGCTCTGGTGCAGGCGGTGCCTGAGCATGTCCTGTGATGTCATGGTGCAAGAGGGCCAAGCAGAGTGGCCAGAGCCTTGTGTGTGGGTCTGGGGGATGGAAGCAAGGCAGGCCAGGAGCAGGACCATCAGTGCTGTTTGAACTGAAGGGACCACCTGGCTTGGAGAGAGACTGTCACTGTGACTCAGGAGGGGACGTGTCGTGTCAGTAATCTGTACTGCTGCACACTGCTGTCAGTGTCACTGTGAGAGTCAATTTTATGTGTGTGCCGCCCATTCTAATTTCTTGCCATCCTGAGTCCTGCCCTGAGCTACTTACTTACTATATCAAAAATAAAATAAGAAATATGTTTTTTGCCTTATCTACCTTAAATCACATTGCGAATTTAATATTGTACTTGTTTGTAGCTTAAATAGTGAATTTTGTAACTTTTGGAAATGCCAGTAAAAACTTGCCTGTGCCAGTAAATTGTGAGTGTCATGTCAGTAAATTTCAATCTGTTAGGTTGTCAACACTGCTACATGTCCCATGAGACATTAAAAGACTGATAGTTAAAAGCATGACTTGCTAAGGCATGATAGGGAGACTGACAGTTACTGGCAGAGGCATGATCTAACGTGTAGTTTTGCAAAAGCTAGGGGCCACGGTTGCCCATACCTGGTTAAGGTGTGACATTTGTTTGCTTTTACAGTTGTAATCAAAAGGTATTTTGGTTTAAGGTATTTAAGGTTAGTGACCCCTTCTCTACTTCATTGCTGGTTGAGCTTGATGTACAGTATGCCTCCCTATGTTGTCTGTGATTTGGAGATCTCCCTGACTGGTAAAATAGTTGTCACTGTGACCGTTAGGCCCCATTCACACAGGCAGCAAAGGGGCAGTAAAAATAGGCGGTTGATATGTGTCGTCGCTCAGGTCCATTAACATTGCTGCAGCCTTGATGTTTTATGGTGCTGCAAATTTTACTCACCATGTCACATTTGGCAGGCATCTTACTTGACAAATGCACGAACTAAAGTCAGTGGAACTGCGAAGCAACTGCAAGCTAAATGCATGTCGGAGTAGCGGCACAGTATTTCAATGTGAAATCTAGGATAAAAAAAATTATTTACCGTATTTATAGGCGTATAACACGCCGATAAACACGGGAAGTTTAAGGAAAAAATATTTTCACAACCCCCTTTTCAGTACACAGTCCCCCTCCCCCTGCACGGTATACAGCCCCCCATCCAGTATACAGCCCCCAAACCAGTATACAGCCCCCCATCCAGTACACAGCCCCCCTCCCCAGTACACAGCCCCCCATCCAGTATACAGCCCCCCTCCCCCTGCACTCCCAGGAGACCTCCAGTCTCCTGGGACAGCATTCTCTACAGTTAAGAAAAAAATCACTGCAACCCTCTTCCACACTGCTCCTGTGCCACTCATATTGTAAAATGAAGCTTCCATTTACCTCTATAGCTCTGTTTTTTTTCCACTGACCTGGTCACATGACTGCTCTCTGATGTTACATAGATGGTCATGTGACCGCTCTCTTCCTCCAATCTAAAGCTAGGAGGAGGACTGGGAGGAGGAGAGCAGCCAGAAAAAAAGGAGCGATTGAGATATTTACTTTGTTTTATGATGACACTGACACTGGAGGAGCGGTGTAAGAGAACGGGCTGACAAGTGATTTTTTTTTATCAACTTTAGACTATGCAGGTAGCACTGTCCCAGGGCCAGGAGAGGCAGGGCGGCCGGCCTGACACCCCCTCAATGGGTGGCTCCCAGTGTGGACCGCCTGAATCCTGCCCCCTGTTGGTAAAACATAGTATTGGCATATAACATGCAGGCAGTGTTTATCCTCTGTTTTCAGGGGAAAAAAGTGTGTGTTATACACCGATAAATACAGTAAATTATGTTTTTTGTTGTGTGTTTTTTGGGGTTTTTTTTAGAATGTTTTACTAGTAGGATAAGTGCCATTTAAATAACAGAAATATATCCTTTAGGGTTGTTAAGATCATAGTGTTGTGGTAGCGTACATTGGTTCTCTACGGTGCCATTCATTCTGAATGGCAGCTCAACGCACCTTTTCAGCACACTGTAAGCCTGTGCTGTACTGTGCTTCCAAATTTTCTGTATATTTGTGTAGCGGGTGTCTAGTTTCTTCCGCGACCCCACCAAGCTGGCCGTCGGGAGTAACAAGTATAGAGAGTTCTCTGCTCACTCAGCTGTCAAAAGGAAAAAAAAACGGACAGCCTGCCAAGTTTTTCACATTGTCTGTGCTGGAAGATAATTAGAAACGTTGTAACTTTTCGTTCTTAGATCAAAGGAATGAACTTTGGTGTGTAGATGAAGTCAGTTTAACCACTTAAAGAATAAACCTTTTTCTGACACTTGTTTCTTACAAAGTTAAAATCTGTATTTTTTGCTAGAAAATTACTTGGAACCCCCAAATATTATATATATATATATATATATATATATATATATATATATATATATATATATATTTTTTAGCAGAGACCCTAGGGAATAAAATGGTGTTTGTTTGTAATATTTTATGTTGCACTGTATTTGCGCAGCGGTCTTTCAAACACAATTTTTTGGGAAAAAATACACTTCAATGAATTTTAGAAAATCTAAACAGTAAAGATAGCCCAATTGTTTTGTATAATGTGAAAGATGATGTTACGCTGCAAGAATCGTGAGAGAATTGTGATTTTTATTCTAAGCAAAAAAATTGTGATTCTCATTTTAGCCAGAATCGTGCAGCTCTGTGCTGACCACAGGATTTGGTGAGAGGGCTTTTGCCCATTTGCAGGAAACGGGGACACTGCAATACAGAAGGAGTTAAATAAACACTGTATACAGACATCATTGCTGGTAGTCATCTTACTGACACTTGTAGTGCCACAGGGATAAAGGGTAAGGCCATCCAGGAAGCATTCAACACTACCTCTTCATTTAAAGGGGACACAAGTGCTTACTTTGGCAGCACATATAATAAAATTGCAACAATACAAAAACATTTTGCTAGGCGCCTGTGCAAGGATGGCAAGCATATTCATGAAGCATTCAATATTTTTTTTTTTTACTCCCTTACTGTCAAAATGCTGAAGAGCAAAGCTCTCAATGAATCTAAAACTTTTGATTTTTACAAAATTAAAGTACACTAATGCTTTAAGCCATATAATTTCATAAAAATGAAAACTGTATACTACTGTTTTGGGATGTTTCAGTAATAAACAAATGAATGGTTGACATAATGGTACTGCAGCCTTCAGCTCAGTGGACAACAAGGGTTCAGGTGAGTAAGTGGTCCTGTGCACAACTGCAAGCAGGGCTTGGCCAAATTCCAAATGACAGTGTACACCTACCTACCTTTTTAGTTAAAGTACAATTTGGATCAATTTTAATGTTTATCCATATTTACTTTACTGATTCTTTTCAACATTCACTATTTTAGAATGAAAAGATTTTTTTTTTTTTTATCCTGGCTGTCTTTGTAATTGTGTATTTCTGCCACTGTTTGAAACAGCTTTGCTAGAACAAAGTTTTGGAGATGTAGAGCGATGTCTGTCGGAACTGGAGGACCTGTGTGAACAGTGCGAGTTTCAGAGGTGTCAACACATACAGTATGTGCAACTAGAGAACTACAAGAAGAAGAAAAGGTTAGTGTCTAAGTCATTGTTTGTGACAAGTGTTGGCACCAATTCGATCTTTCCTGCTTTTTTATTCAAGTTTTAGTATGTTGTCTAGTTTCTAATGTCTAGTGTTATAGTCTTCTCCCACCAACAGGCAGCCCACGGCGATTTTTTTTTTTTACTAAGGGCTCATTTACACTTGCTTCAAAAGTGCTCTGAATGCCAGTCAAAGCATCTACATATATAGAAAGGCGCTTTTCAGTAGAAAGATGGTAGCTGCTAGCACTAAGGGAAAATTTTCCAAATCTTCTGTAACTGACTATAAATATATATATATATATGCACTGTACTCTTATATATTCAATCAAAGCACCGGTCACTAAATAAAATGGTGAGCTTACAGTCCTGTTTACATGTTGTGTTTGCTTTGCTTCAAAAATGATACGCCATTTTGCTTTCTTGGTGCTTCAAAGTGTCTTCAAAGCCTCCATAGAAGTCTAGTACGAAGCTGGCTTACAGCACCTGCAGATTTTTGAGAGGCTTTAATGCAGCTTCAGCTTCACTTTGTTTTGTAGGTATTGCAGGTATGAGATATCCCAGGATGCACACTAACAAGCAAACTGGAAAGACGTCATCAGCAGTCACTTCCGGTTCATGTGTATATATTCTGGAAGTGTCTAGTGCAGATGTCACATCTGGTGTGGAGCAGCAGGAAGGTGAGCTGGGTCCTGACTGGAGCGGAGCAACTATCAGACAGCACACGTGGTGTGCAACATGGCAGCGCTTTAGCGAAAGGTGAGCAGGGACTGGAGAGAGAAATGAGCGGCAGATTGTCAGCAGAGCTGGGGAATCGGCGCTGGAGAAACTGGCAATGTCACGTGGTGCACAGTGTGCGAGCAATGTAGCGGGTAGTGAGCGTGGACCAGAAAGAACAGGATCAGCAGAGCTGAGGGTTACTACTGAATGGGGGATCAGCAGAGGGGGGGGTTACTACTGAGTGGGGGATCAGCAGAGCTGGGGGTACTGCTGAGTGGGACATCGACAGAGCTGGGGGTACTACTGAGCTGGGAATCTGCTGAACGAGGGTACTAATAAGCTGGGGATCTGCTGAACGAGGGTACTAATGAGCTGGGAATCTGTGGAGTGGGCTACTACCAAGCTGGGGTTCTACTGGGCGCCTTTAAAACAAATCAAAAATCAACACACACGCAGGGCATTTGGCAAGCCTCATTAAAGCTTCAAAAAAGCATCACAGAAGCATCATCAAAGCACCATTGAAGCATCACAAAAGCATCAAAAACGCAAAAAAAAGCCTGTTGAAGCGGTACGCAGCAAGTGTAAATGAGCCCTAAAGCTCCTATTTGGAACTTGGCATACAGAGTGTTTCTTACCAAATAAAGTCTAACATTCACACTGTCCTTTATAAATGAAGCAAGGTAAGAAGGTATTGCTCTAATTGCATTGGACATAACTCTGTGGATTATACATGGTGCAATAATGGTATACAGTCAGGACCATAAATATTGGGACATCGACACAATTCTAATCTTTTTGGCTCTATAAACCACCACAATGGATTTGAAACGAAACAAACAAGATGTGCTTTAACTGCAGACTTTCAGCTTTAATTTGAGGGTATTTATAGGAATTACAATAGTTTGTATATGTGCCTCCCACTTTTTAAGGGCCCAAAAGTAATGGGACAGATTAACAATCATCCATCAAACTTTCACTTTTTAATACTTGGTCGCAAATCCTTTGCAGTCAATTACAGCCTGAAGTCTGGAACGCATAGACATCACCAGACACTGGATTTCATCCCTGGTGATGCTCTGCCAGGCCTCTACTGCAACTGTCTTCAGTTCCTGCTTGTTCTTGGGGCATTTTCCCTTCAGTTTTGTCTTCAGCAAGTGAAACGCGTGCTCAATCGGATTCAGGTCAGGTGATTGACTTGGCCATTGCATAACATTCCACTTCTTTCCCTTAAAAAACTCTTGAGTTGCTTTCACAGTATGCTTCGGGTCATTGTCCATCTGCACTGTGAAGCGCCGTCCAATGAGTTCTGAAGCATTTTGCTGAATATGAGCAGATATTGCCTGAAACACTTCAGAAATCATCCTGCTGCTTTTGTCAGCAGTCACATCATCAATAAATACAAGAGAACCAATTCCATTGGCAGCCATACATGCCCACGCCTTGACATTACCACGCTTCACTGATGAGGTGGTGTGCTTTGGATCATGAGCAGTTCCTTTCCTTCTCCATACTCTTCTCTTCCCATCACTCTGGTACAAGTTGATCTTGGTCTCATCTGTCCATAGGATGTTGTTCCAGAACTGTAAAGGCTTTTTTAGATGTTGTTTGGCAAACTCTAATCTGGCCTTCCTGTTTTTAAGGCTCACCAATGGTTTACATCTTGTGGTGCACCCTCTGTATTTACTCTGGTGAAGTCTTCTCTTCATTTTAGACTTTGACACACACACCCTTACCTCCTGGAGAGTGTTCCTGATCTGGCCAACTGTTGTGAAGGGTGTATTCTTCACCAGGGAAAGAATTCTTCGGTCATCCACTACAGTTGTTTTCCGTGGTCTTCCGGGTCTTTTGGTGTTGCTGAGCTCACCGGTGCGTTCTTTCTTTTTAAGGATGTTCCAAACAGTTGATTTGGCCACACCTAATGTTTTTGCTATCTCTCTGATGGGTTTGTTTTGTTTTTTCAGCCTAATGATGGCTTGCTTCACTGATAGTGACAGCTCTTTGGATCTCATATTGAGAGTTGACAGCAACAGATTCCAAATGCAAATAGCACACTTGAAATGAACTCTGGACCTTTTATCTGCTCCTTGTAAATGGGATAATGAGGGAAAAAGACACCTGGCCATGGAACAGCTGAGCAGCCAATTGTCCCATTACTTTTGGTCCCTTAAAAAGTGGGAGGCACATATACAAACTGTTGTAATTCCTACACCGTTCACCTGATTTGGATGTAAATACCCTCAAATTAAAGCTGAAAGTCTGCAGTTAAAGCACATCTTGTTCGTTTTATTTCAAATCCATTGAGGTGGTGTATAGAGCCAAAAAGATTAGAAATGTGTCAATGTCCCAATATTTATGGACCTGACTGTATATCCCAGCTGGCTGTTGTATCAGTTAGTAATTCAGAAGCAGTTTATTTAGTTTATCTTTAGCATACACTTGAAAATGCAAGGCAGTTTGTAAACATTAAACAACCTTAATTCATCACATTTTTGTACATAATTCACATATTTTTAATTGCTTATCTTGTATACGTTTGCAAGGTGTTTGATATACCTTTTTGAATTTTAGTTAAAAAATAACTCTTTTAAAAAAAAGTGTTTTAGGATACTAAAGCATCTTACCTGAAGTCTTACCATTTCTGTAAATGTGGTGGTGTGTTTTTTTTTATTTTTTTTTTATTTTTAACCACAAAGTATAACCAGCAATGGATGGACAGCCTCCAAAAGCCTCAAAACCTCAATGAAGACTATTTCTAGCATATCTGTATTTGAAAAAGAAGCTTCTCATGCCAAACAGTAGTATGGCTGTAGAAAGCAGCGGAAGTGTCCAAGTGACATTTGTTCAGTACTATTTGTGTACATGCTGCTTCTTAAAGTGGACTTTGCATAGAAAAAATATATATTTTAAACTTACAAATCAAATTACTCCTTCAGCTGTGTAAAGCTATAATCGCCCCAGGTTCATATATATTTTAGACCTGTTTTTCACCCACAATGTCAAGGATCCTTTTCAATTGACTTGCATTGCAAAATACAGGTTGGCAACCTGAAATTGCATCAAGCATGTCTTCTTGTTTCACTTTTATTCAGTGTGTTGGTGTGAACCAATATAAAATAGAGGTTAATAAGCAAGAAAATTCATCAAAAATGCATGTGGTGATTGGATGCTTTTATCTTGAATCTCCAGAAAGCCTCCAACTTCCTGTCTTGGCCTTTTCTCTTCCGCACCCTTCAGAAATGGAACTTTGGCCCTAAATTTCTGACCCTCTTACAAGCCTTATATCCCAACCCCACCGCCTATATAGCTATACACAGCTACAAATTTGACCTAATCCACATTCAGACAGGCACTAGGCAGGGTTGCCTCCTGTCACCATTACTATTCATGATTGCGATTGAGACTTTGGTGATAGTGCTCAGATTCACCCCGGACATTCAAGGCATTCAGAGCTCTCAAATGGAGCATAAAAGTGCTTTCTTTGCAGACGACTTATTGATGTTTATCATATTTCTAACTACGACCTTGCCTAACCTCCTTAAACTCTTAAAAGAGAAGTATGGGTTTCTTTTTTTGTTGCTTACATCTATTCTATGTGAGCTGCTGATATCAAAAAATCTTTCCAGCCCTCTCAGAAGTGCCCCCATTCTGTTAAAATTGAGCTAAATACCTGTGGGAGGGTCTACCGACTTTCATACTGTATAATACCGACAATGGTCTGGCTCCACCCACTTTCCTGTCATTTTGCTTGTTTGATGTTGGCTCTCTGCTCACTCCCGAGACTTCCAGAGCCAGAGCGTAGGTGCTCTGTCTTCCCTCCTCCCTCCTCCTCTTCAGCCTGTTCCATTCTTCAAAGGAATCCAGCAGAGATAACAGCCCTTTAGTGACTGTAAGGTGAGAGAAGTCACTGATAGTGCTGTGTATGAGAATCTACACTATACATTTCTGTCTATCAGAGTGAAAAGAATATATTTTCAAAGCAGAATACACTGTTGGAATTTACAGCACACAGCAATGCCATGCATTACTGGTATAGTAAAATGAAATGAAATCAGAGCTAACATTGGCAATCAATCCCACAGAGCTACTCGGACATGGACAGAGCTTTGCTCCCCCATAATTGGTGTATTACCTAGTACCCCTATAGCAATGTTTGCTTCATTGTAAATAGAGTATTGCAGGATTACATCCCCCTTACATTTGTATTGATGTGTATTGTATTGCTTTGTATTACACGGCATATTCATGCAGCTGCACAAATAGTGTTTGGCCATGTTGATGTGCCCTGGAATGGAGAGGTGTTCCATGCAGTTGCCTGTTGAACTCAATTATAGGCTGACAGGTGCACAGATCTTCATACATATTCTTGCGTGTACATCTGCCTAGAATGGGATAGACAGGTGTTTGGTGTAGCCATCTTTTAACCACTTGCCCATCACCCCATAGCAGTTTTACTGCTACAGGGCAGTCACGCTGTGCAGGATCACGTAAAAATACATGATCCTATACTTCAAGGTATCCGTCACGAGTGCGCGCCACCGGTGACTCACTCCCACTGTGCTGCTCAATGTACTCTGGCACCCACTGATCGTTTGGTACGCCAGCGGAACAGCAGTCTTTCTATGCAAAAAAAGGCAGATTGCCATTCTGTCAGTAAGGAATGCCTTCTCTAAGTAAAAGTACCTCCTCCACTACACTAAAAAACAGGCTAGGCACACCGTTAACCCTTTGATCGCCCCTGATGTTAACCCCTTGCCAGTGGTCCCCAAAAAAGTGTCAGTGTCCAAATTGTCTGCAACAATATCGCAGTTACTCTATAAGTCGCTGATTGCCTCTATTGCCAGTAAAAAAAAAAAAAAAATTCCAAACATATATCCCATAGTTTGTAGACACTATAATTTTTGAATTATACACACATATAGTGTGGTGACTGTCATTTTTCTGCATTGTAAGAATTCCTGTTGCCAATAGGACACACAGAAAACCAATTTTTTACTATTTGCCCTTTTTGCACTACAATGCAGCCTGTAGCTGCAGTACAGTGAGTTGTGATAAAATGCAAACATGTTGCATTTTATCTCCTCGTATAGGAAGGTGCCACATGTTAGTTTAACCACTTCCCGACGGGCGCACGCCGATGTACGTCAGCAGAATGGCACGGCTGGGCAAATGGGCGTACTTGTAAGTCCCATTGAATTCCCTGCCGTGCCATTGTGTGCCCCCGCGCTGGCCGGGAGCTCCGCGAGTCAGGTCGCCGGTCCCGCGGACTCGATCGCCGCGGGGATACCCGCGATCGCCTCATGGAGAGGATGAACGGGGAGATGCTGATGTAAACAAGCATCTCCCCGTTCTGCTTAGTGACAGTGTCACTGATCTCTGCTCCCTGTCATCGGGAGCAGAGATCAGTGACGTGTCACAGCTAGCCCATCCCCCCTACAGTTAGAAAACACTCCCTAGTATTGACCCCTCCCCGCCCCCTAGTGGTTAACCCCTTCACTGCCAGTGTCACACAGGAATCAGTGCATTTTTATAGCACTGATTGCTGTATAAATGACAATGGTCCCAAATATGTGTCAAAAATGTCCGATGTGTCCGCCATAATGTCGCAGCCACAATAAAAATCGCTGATCGCCACCATTACTAGTAAAAAAAAAAAATTATGACTAAAAATGCCATAAAACTATCCCCTATTTTTTAAACGCTATAACTTTTGAGCCTAAACTGAGGGAAAAAAAATGTTTTTTAATTTATTTTTTTGGGGATAATTATAGCAAAAAGTAAAAAATATTGCGTTTTTTTTTTCAAAATTGTCGCTATGTTTTTGTTTATAGCGCAAAAAATAAAAACCGCTGAGGTGATCAAATACCACCAAAAGAAAGCTCTATTTGTGGGAAAAAAAGGATGTCAATTTTGTTTGGGAGCCACGTCGCACGACCGCGCAATTGTCAGTTAAAACGATGCAGTGCCGAATCGCAAAAAGTGCTCTGGTCAGGAAGGGGTTAAATTCTTCCGAAGCTGAAGTGGTTAGGACCCCTTTCACACTGAGGTGCTTTATATGCACTAT
Source organism: Lithobates septentrionalis (assembly GCA_037952835.1). Lineage (NCBI taxonomy): Eukaryota > Metazoa > Chordata > Amphibia > Anura > Ranidae > Lithobates > Lithobates septentrionalis. Next base: position 659,022 of record JBBDGP010003806.1, read on the forward strand.
AGTGCTAAAAATAGCATCTGTAAAGCACCTCTCCTGTCACTCCAATGTGAAAGCCTGAGGTTAGATATACACATACACACATTTACCACCGTTTTCACAATGTTTTATTTCACTTTATTTCATTGTTATACACATGCATATTTCAACATATATACATAGTTTTTTTCACATTTTTTTGTATACATACATTTTTATATTCATATATCTTCACACAGATTTTTTACACAACTTTTTCTTACTCTTTTGCTTTTTGCACACAATAGCGTTTATTTGTACTTTTTCAATCATTTTTTTATTGATCTCGTTTTTGTTCTTTTTTTCACTGCACTTGTTGAAACCACAGGTGACCCATGATGCCTAATTGGTATATTCATTGATTAATTGGTATCTGCTAATTATGTGATCACATGGTTTGTAGCTTTTATTTATTTCACTTTGATCTTTATGATAGCTATGACTAAGCACTCTGTGTAGTGCGAAACGCGTAAGCTTTGTTCCACTCTGCTGTGACCTGTATTTTGGATGACACTTTATTGAATAAAGGCAAATATTTTTGGAGTGCGGCTGTCCAGGATTTCTTTGATGTCTAACACTGGAGCGGTGTGCTGGCAGGACGTCAAAAAAAGTCCTGCAAGCAGCTTCTTTGGAGCGCTTTAGAAACTGTGTATACACTGATCCTAAAGCGCCCCTGCCCATTAAAATCAATGGGCTTTTAATGCGCTTTTAACCCTTTTTCGGACGCTAGCGGGGGTTAAAAGCGCCCCGCTAGAGGCTGAAAAGCATTGCTAAAATGACGGTAAATCAAGCTAAAAATAGCGCCATTTTACCGCCGGCAAGGCTCAGTGTGAAAGTGCCCTAACTGCTTTGTGACCGTCTCATGTAGGCGTACGGCAACAAAGCCGCGCTCCTGTGCTGGATCACATACAAGATATGTGATTCAGCACTTCCAGGTGGGGGCCGCGCATGTGCGTTGCCACCTCGCTGGCTGATCAGAAGGTCCTGGGCCAATTATTGACCTCTGGCACCCACTGATCGGCAAAGAGGATGACGAAGCGGAGCTGTGTGAGTGTAAAGAATACAGAGCTCTGTCCTGTCAGCAGGGATGTGCTGTCTTTTGTTTCCATGCAATGCACATTCCTTAGTACAAGGAAAATTGACCTTTCGTAACATGTTACGGGCTACACCCATATTCTGGGTGTAACATGTAACATGCTATGAAAGCACCGGCCCCTGCCTCCGCCCCCACATTCTGATAGCTAGCAGGGTATCTTCTCCTCCCTGCATGCTCTCAAAAAAAACACCTGTCCACCCAGCGGCGTCACTCATTCACGGTACTCTGTGAATGGAACACTACAAGGCCCGACAGCCTTAGTAGCGACTTGTTGTTCTCGATGAACTCTTATTGCCGTGATAGTTCATTCATGCTTCCTGTTAGAATGTATTGTTTTCCTTGGATGCCAATACAGTGACAAGCATGCAGGAGTTCTGCATGGCATCAGTGATCTGCTGATCGCTGGTGGAATGCTTTACAGGCTCCTGCAACAAAAAATAATAAATGCACATGTTTTTACCTGCAAACAATGTGCATGTATTTATTTTGAGTAAAAGGTGAACTTATTCTGTAAAGCACCTCAAGGTGAATGCACCAAAGTGCTTTTTGGCACACACTTAACCCTCTGATCACCCTAGATGTTAACCTTTCCCAGCCAGTGTCATTAGTACAGTGACAGTATATACTGATCTCTGTATTGGTGTCACTGGTTCCCACAAACTTTCAGTTAGTGTCAGACTGCCTGCATGCTATCAACGTCCCGCTATAAGTCGCTGATTGTCGACTTAGAGGTTTCATGCATCCATGCACAGGCATTCCCATTCTATTGGGATACAGGAGCCGCACAGACACAGCGAGTGCTCCCAATTTTACACCCAATTTTAGGTGCGGGTCTGTGTTCAGGGTCTGCTTTATCTGCATTCTGGGGCCCACACTTGCAGCTGCACGGGTGTCATATTGGGAGTAGCAGCTGTATCTCTGCAGCTGCTGCATCATGGTAGACATCAATGGGACCGCCTGCCTGCATGGAAAACCTGCTCATTCCTTGCAGGTAAAAACTGACATTTAGCCTAGGTTCACACTGACTGCGGAAAACACAAATCTATACCAAGGAAAGATGAGCATAGAAAAAGAGTGTTAGACATTCAGAGGAGAGGGAGTGACGTCAACGCGTTTCATGGGGAAACCCCCGCTTCTTCAGGACACACTGACTGCCCACACTGACTTCGCACAATTTCATTCCCACATGTCACTTCAGGGGTGATTTCAGAGACATCTGTGCAGGCTTCTGCACAGATGTCAAAGGAAATTGCACGTGGAAATCGCCAAAAGTAGTACAGAAACTACTTTTGGGGATCAGTTTGGTGCCGCAAATATGGCGTTGCACCGGTTCGGACGCTGCAATTGCCGCCAATTTTAAATCGCATTGATTGGAACCAGGGCTTACACGTACACCCAGCTTAAGTACACCCATGTGAAGGGCTGTCTTCCCTGACATGGGATTTACCGGTGTTTGCTGCAGTCATGTGCAGGCAGCCTGTTCAAATCAATGACAGGTGGCCAGCTTCACTGACCTGCACGGATCTACAATCTGAGTGTACATCCATACATGACCAATACTTGGATTAGAATGCAGTATGTCCACATGGAATGTATGTATAGTTCTTGTTTGTGTGAAGTTCTTAAGTTTCATAGATGCCCAACCATGTGTAGCAGAATTTGTTTACATACACGTGTGTGTGCCCTAGGCTACACATGTGCAGTAGAGGAGGGGGTTCACATGTGCATTATAATAATGTATACAGGGGTGCTTTTTTTATTATTATTTTAATGTAATTTATTTTTGAACACTGGCATGCAGTAAAAAATGTCAGGGTAACATAGGTTGGGAGGTCAGCAGAGCAGATGATAGGGTCAGCCATTTGTAAAGGACTGTACAGAGGCCATTTATTTATAGGACAGTGTGCAGGGGGCAGAGGGTCTGCAGGGCAAGGGATGGGAGGTCAGTATGACAGTGTGCAGGATTCAGTAGTGCAGAGGACAAGGGTCAGCAGGGCAGAGGACAGAGTTCAGCAGTGAAGAGAACAGAGGTCATTAGGGAACAGGACAGAGATCAACAGTCCAGAGGGCAGAGGTCAGCAGTCCAGAGGGCAGAGGTCAGCAGTCCAGAGGGCAGAGGTCAGCAGTCCAGAGGGCAGAGGTCAGCAGTCCAGAGGGCAGAGGTCAGCAGTCCAGAGGGCAGAGGTCAGCAGTCCAGAGGGCAGAGGTCAGCAGTCCAGAGGGCAGAGGTCAGCAGTCCAGAGGGCAGAGGTCAGCAGTCCAGAGGGCAGAGGTCAGCAGTCCAGAGGGCAGAGGTCAGCAGTCCAGAGGGCAGAGGTCAGCAGTCCAGAGGGCAGAGGTCAGCAGTCCAGAGGGCAGAGGTCAGCAGTCCAGAGGTCAGCAGTCCAGAGGTCAGCAGTCCAGAGGTCAGCAGTCCAGAGGTCAGCAGTCCAGAGGTCAGCAGTCCAGAGGTCAGCAGTCCAGAGGTCAGCAGTCCAGAGGTCAGCAGTCCAGAGGTCAGCGGTCCGCAGTCCAGAGGTCAGCGGTCCGCAGTCCAGAGGTCAGCGGTCCGCAGTCCAGAGGTCAGCGGTCCGCAGTCCAGAGGTCAGCGGTCCGCAGTCCAGAGGTCAGCGGTCCGCAGTCCAGAGGTCAGCGGTCCGCAGTCCAGAGGTCAGCGGTCCGCAGTCCAGAGGTCAGCGGTCCGCAGTCCAGAGGTCAGCGGTCCGCAGTCCAGAGGTCAGCGGTCCGCAGTCCAGAGGTCAGCGGTCCGCAGTCCAGAGGTCAGCGGTCCGCAGTCCAGAGGTCAGCGGTCCGCAGTCCAGAGGTCAGCGGTCCGCAGTCCAGAGGTCAGCGGTCCGCAGTCCAGAGGTCAGCGGTCCGCAGTCCAGAGGTCAGCGGTCAGCAGTCCAGAGGTCAGCGGTCAGCAGTCCAGAGGGCAGAGGTCAGCAGTCCAGAGGGCAGAGGTCATTAGGACAAAGCACAGGGGTCAGTAGGGCAGAAGACAGAGTTCAGCAGTCCAGAGGTCAGTAGGACAAAAGTCACTGCTTTGGCAGGACACATATAATTTTCCTCCTCCCCACATAGCACACACTTGTTACAGAATTATCTTACAAACAGCCTGGAATATACACAGTGTATATAGAGGTACAGCTTAGACCTGCTCACTGTTTAGGCCCCTTTCACACTTATACAACTTCAAAGTCGCGCGATTTTACAGCGATTTCGCGGCCGCGATTTTACAGCGATTTACCGCGATTTGGGAGCAGTACTACTTTGTACGACTTTGCCACATTTTTGGCATTAACAAATAAAAACATACAGTAGTTGGTATGAATCATAAGGGGGAACTCCACACCAAGCTTTAAATAAAAAAACTGGCGTGGGTTCCCCCCCAGGGGCATACCAGGCCCTTAGGTCTGGTATGGATTGTAAGGGGAACCCCCTACGCCGAAAAATCGGCGTGGGGGTCCCCCCAAAATCCATACCAGACCCTTATCCGAGCACGCAGCCCGGCCGGTCAGGAATGGGGGTGGGGACGAGCGAGCGCCCCCCCCTCCTGGACCGTACCAGGCCGCATGCCCTCAACATGGCGGGTGGGTGCTTTGGGGCATGGGGGGCGCCCTGCGGCCCCCCCACCCCAAAGCACCTTGTCCCTATGTTGATGAGGACAAGGGCCTCTTCCCGACAACCCTGGCCGTTGGTTGTCGGGGTCTGCGGGCGGGGGGCTTATCGGAATCTGGGAGCCCCCTTTAATAAGGGATCCCAGGCCCCCCACCCTATGTGAATGAGTATGGGGTACATGGTACCCCTACCCATTCACCTAGGCAAAAAAGTGTCAATAAAAAACACAGTACACAGGTTTTTAAAGTAATTTATTAGGCAGCTCCGGGGTTTTCTTCCGACTTCGGGGGTCTCTCCGCCGTCTTCTCCCGGTGTCCGCATCTTCTGCCCGCTCCACCGCTATCTTCTGCCGCTCTTTTGCCAGCGGTGGTCCGGACTTCTGGATCGTCTTCTTCCCTCTTCTCTTCCAGAGATGTTGACACAACGCTCTCTACAGCTGCAATGGTCTCTGAACGCTCCGCAGCGGACTTATATAGGCGGTGACCCCGTCCCCTTATGCCGTCACAGTCCCTGGGTATGCTGGGACTGTGACGTTTTAGAAGGCGTGGTCACCGGGTGATGACCTTGCCCCCTTATGACGGCACAGTCCCAGCTATATAAGTCCATTGCGGAGCGTTCAGAGACCATTCCAGCTGGAGAGAGCGTCGTGTCAACATCTCTGGAAGAAAAGGAGGCAGAAGGCAGAAGTCCGGGCCACCGCTAGCAATTGAGCTGCAGAAGATAGCGGAGGAGCCGGCAGAAGATCAGGACACCAGGAGGAGAAGTCGGAAGAGGACCCCCGAAGTCGGAAGAGGACCCCCGAAGTCGGAAGAGGACCCCGGAGCTGCCTAATAAATTACTTGAAAAACCTGTGTACTGTGTTTTTTATTGACACTTTTTTGCCTAGGTGAATGGGTAGGGGTACCATGTACCCCATACTCATTCACATAGGGTGGGGGGCCGGGATCTGGGGGCCCTCTTATTAAAGGGGGCTCCCGGATTCCGATAAGCCCCCTGCCCGCAGACCCCGACAGCCAACGGCCAGGGTTGTCGGGAAGAGGCCCTTGTCCTTATCAACATGGGGACAAGGTGCTTTGGGGTGGGGGGGCCCCGCAGGGTGCCCCCCATGCCCCAAAGCACCCACCCCCCCATGTTGAGGGCATGCGGCCTGGTACGGTCCAGGGGGGGGGGGGGCGCTCGCTCGTCCCCACCCCCATTCCTGACCGACTGGGCTGCGTGCTCGGATAAGGGTCTGGTATGGATTTTGGGGGGACCCCACGCCGATTTTTCGGCGTAGGGGGTTCCCCTTAGATCCATACCAGACCTAAGGGCCTGGTATGCCCCTGGGGGGAACCCACACCGGTTTTTTTTTCATTTAAAACTTGGCGCGGCGTTCCCCCTCAGGATTCATACCAGACAGCTGTCAGCACTGCCTGTCGCTCATCGCGAAAGGAAAAAAAGTTTTCCTTTCCCAATCAGCGAGCCAGGCTTGTGCTTACAAAGTCGTACTGAAGTCGTGTCTATATTATTCAGGCACGATTTGCATGCTACTTCAGGGTTTAACATTGAGGTCTATGGAGTACAACTCGCATAGAAGTTGGACCAAAGTAGTGCAGGGACTACTTTCAAGTCGGCACGACTTAAAGTCGTGCCAATATGAATGGTAGTCATTGAAAATCATGGAGAATGACTTTTCATACGATTTTGCAGTACAAAATCGTGGGACAAGTCGTATAAGTGTGAAAGGGGCCTTACACAGACAATGCCTTTATATGCACACTGTATATACAAATAGCCTGCATGTGTGGCTATATTCTCCGAATTTTTGATGTAGGAGCTGCAGCAAGCATACCAGTCAGTTATACAGTCTCCACACACATGCAGGCTATTTGTGTATATATAGTGTGCATATCAAGGCATTGTCTGTGTAAGCAGTGAGCAGGTCTAAGGTGTATTTCTGTGTACACTTTGTCTGTGAGGAGGAAGAGCTCTGAGTGCCTGTGTGTGTGTGTGAAGTGACAGGATAAGAGGAGTAGTGCAATGAGTGTCCACAGAAGGAAGGAGGTGGAGGAGGGAGCCCTCAAGGTCCTGACAAGCCTGTGAAACTTTTATCACATATTCTCAGCAGTAGATTAGAGGCACATTGTTTACCATCTGGCCAAGCAGTCGGCTTCTGTTTCCTGTGTGAGGTCCTATTACTATGGAAACAGAACCATGTGACCAACGTGCTTGTTCACAGCACAGCCACGTCTCTCAGGGGAGGGGGGACAGAGGCAGGGGGTGTGTTGCTGAAGTTGTATACACCCCCTGAGAACTTTTCAAACAGAAAATGGACCGATTTTGCCAGCTAAAGCAAAGTTCATGTGCACATGCTGTAAAAACTAAGAGGTAGGAAAAAAAGATTAGCTGATATGTGATTAATGTAATACGTACTAGTTATTTAACCCATCCCATACTTCTCCTCTAACTGAGTTTTGAGACATTTCTGGCCTCCAAAGTAAGTCCAGATAAATCAGAAGCACTTAACATCAATCTCCCTGATGTTGTTTGGGCGTCCCAGAAGTTATCTTTCTCTTTCAAGTGGTGTACAGGTTCTCCTCCATACTTGGGCATTATACTCACTTCAGACATATCAATGATGCTTCAGGCTAATTACATACCCCTTTACATCTCCCTGAAGGGGGACTTGTGGATGTGGTCCCTGTATTCTCTTTCTTGGACGGGCAGAATTGCTGCTGTAAAGATAACTATACTTCCAAAAATCTTATATTATTTCTGCTCCCTGTATCCCAGTTTTCTATTTCTATATTAAAAGGGTTCAGTCTTTTGTTTTGAAATGTTATCTGGGGTTTGAAGGTCTAATAAGTGGCTTGGGAAACCGTGTGTGCTACAAAATCAGTTGGTGGTCTAGGGATCCCACAATTTCAGAGATATTACAAGGCAGCTTTTAATTAGTCCAATTTACATAAATCTACTCCACTAGCTATAGACCCAATTGGATCAAGCTAGAAGCTCAAGCAAGTTTTCCCTTCCCCATGGATCTGCTTTTGTGGATGCCCACCAAGGACTGCAGAGTGATCCTGTCACACTATCTGTAAAACACATGCTCTTCGTTCTACCCATACTCCAGTTGCCCCTCTCTTCAACGATCCAATGTTCCCCCAGGCCAATCTCCTCACTGCTTTTCTTAGGGGACTTTATAAAATAGGACATTTTATTGATTGTAAGGGTATAAAACTGACAGCATATTTTCTCCAAACTCTTGAAATGTCTTTGATGGAAACGTTTCACCTTCGTCAAACACTTCATTTTTTTTAAATTCTCTTAAGCAACTCAGATGATATTTCATCGTGGACACTATTTGAGGACAGGTGTATACAATATAGTGGCTCGAGAGGAAGTATATCAGCAATGTAACCTTTTCTTTCTGAACCTGTGACAGTTACCCTATCGGGTGGCCTGGCATTGGGACCTGGAAACAGACACAGAAGTGGAGGACTAGTCTAGATGTTCTTCTGTGGTGCAAAAAGGGATCCTCAATTTCATGCTGGCTGAGGCAAACTACAGGGTTCTATCTCGCTGGTACATGACTCGCTAAAATTTACCCTGATGCTTCTTTTCTTTGTTTCAGAGGATGCAGACAAGAGGGGACTGTGTGCCATATTTGATGGACCCGTTTAAAAAAATCAAGCACTTTGGGATCAGAGTGTTTAATCTGATTTTATTCTGTGACCTCTGTTACCTTACCAAAATGGTGCTTCTCAATGACTTGGCAGATGAAATCCCTAGAAATACCCAATCTCTTATCTTTTACATACTACTATCTAGCAGCAAATCTGTCCATTGTGAAAGCTTGGAAATCTCCTGGGGTGGACATTGCCACAGCTAAACATAGGCTGTCCTGGATAATGTTACAGAGAATGCTAGCTAATTTTTCATGCGACAGACAAGCAAAATTTGATAAAACCTGGAATCCCTGTATTGCATATTTACAATCGCCCATCTGATGGGGTGGCCTATCGGGGGAGTTGGGCTTCGAGTTGGCCAGAGCAACTTTTCTTAGAACTGTTTTTTTCTCTTATTATTTGGAATTCACTTGTAGTTCTCTTCTCCTTTCTCTCCCCTCCACGTTTTTTTTCTCTTCGAATTCTCCCCCTTTTATTGCCTTGAGCCTCATACAGTTGGGTCTAAAAGTAATTGGACACTTGAATCAAAAGCTGTTTCATGACCAGGTGTGGGCTACGCCTTCGTTATTTCTTCATCAGTTAAGCAGGTAAAAGATCTGGAGTTGATTCTATATGTGGTATTTGCATTTGGAATCTACTGCTCTGAACCTACATCATGTGTTCAAATTAGTTGTCCATGCAAATGAAACAGGCCATTTTAAGTCTCCAAATATGAAGCAAATCCATCAGAGATGGCAGCAACATTAGGAGTGGCAAAATCAACAGTACATTCTGAGGAAAGAAGAGCGCACTGGTGAGCTCAGCAACATAAAAAGTCCTGACAGCAGTGAAGACGACAGTGGTGGATGATTGCAGGATCCCATTCAAAAGTTGATTGGATGGCGCTTCGCTGTACAGATGGACAATGATCTAAAACAAAAAGCAACCCAGGAGCTTTTAAAGGAAAATAAGTGGAATATTCTGCAATTGCCGAGTCAGTCACCTGATCTCAACCAAATTGAGCATGCATTTCACTTGCTGAAGGCAAAACTAAAGGCAGAAAGACCCACAAACAAAGAACAACTGAAGACAGCTGCAGTTAGAACCTTGCAAAGCATCAGAAAGGAGGAAACCCAGTTGTTGGTAATGTCCATGGGTTCCAGACTTCAGGCAGTCATTGCCAGTAAAGGATTCTCAAAAAAATATAAAAAAATGAACATTTTATTTATGATTATATTCATTTGTCTAATTACATTTGAATCCCTGAAAATGGGGGGATGTGTATAAAAATGATTGCAGTTCCTAAAATGTGTACTTAATATTTATGTTCAACCCCTTGAATTAAAGCTGGAAGTCTGCACTTCAAATTTATTTGGATTGTTTTGTTTTAATTTTTTTCTCGTGGCATACAGAGTCAAAAGTATGAAAATTGTGCCTGTGTCCAAACTGTGTTCAAACATATATGGACCTAACTGTATGTTTGAACAACGGGGGATGTTGACCTTATATGCCTCAAGACCAATGTAGATTTACTATGCAACTGTGTCTACTGTCTCTTGCTATTGGCAATTTTCCAACAAACTTTTGTTATACTGGACACATCTCTATTTCATTTGTTGATTTAGATACCTATTTGTATTTTGCAAAAATGACCGTTACCCCCTAATCTGGTCACACAATTCCCAATCGAAATATAAAATCTTTCGTTTCTGACTCGGCTGATTACAGATCGGGGTAAAGGGCCAATCCCAGCGGCCCTTTACCACGTAATCAGCTGTATCCAGTGACAGCTGATAGATGTAAACACAAGCCAGTTATTGGCTTTCCTTTCCTCACACTGACAATGTGAGGAAGGGAGAAGAGAGGCGATACCCGGCTTGTGTTAAAGGAACATCTCCACTGATAATAATCAGGGCACTGATAATCAGTTCCCCTTATCAGTGCAGTCCCAACAGTGCCCACCAGTGCCTCATTAGTGTCAGTTTGCAAAATTTTATTGAAAAAATATTTTTTTTCAGTCTTTTTTGTTTATTTAGCAGTGGTAAATTAAATACCACCAAAAGAAAGCTCTATTTGTGTCAAAAAAATCATAAATATGCCATATGGGTACAGTGTTGCATGACTGTGCAGTTGTCATTCAAAGTGTGACAGTGCTGAAAGCTGACAATTGGCTAGGGAGAAGGGGGGAAAAAGTGCCCAGTAAGCAAGTTGTTAACATGGATTGCTCCAGCTATGGACGTGTGTCCCGCGGACTCTATGTCTGCCCGGAGCCCGCGATCGTGTCACGGAGCAGCAGAATGGGGAGATGCCTATGTAAACAAGGCATTTCCCTGTTCTGCCTAGCAACATGACGAGATCTACTGCTCCCTGTCACCGGGAGCAGTGATCTCTGTCATGTTGTAGTGAGCCCCCCCACATTTAGAATCACTCCCTAGGACACACTTAACCCCTTGATCGACCCCTAGTGTTTAACACCTTCCCTGCCAGTGTCATTTACACAGTAATCAGTGCATTTTTATAGCACTGATCACTGTATAAATGACTATGATCCAAAAACAGTGTCAAGTGTCCAATGTGTCCGCCATAATGTTGCAGTCACAATAAAAATCGCAGATCGCCTCCATTACTAATTAAAAAAAAATATATATTAATAATGCCCTAAATCTATCCCCTGTTTTGTATATGCTATAACTTTTGCGCAAACCAATCAATATATACACTTATTGCGATTTTATCAAAAATATGTAGAAGAATACATATCGACCTAAACTGAGAAAGAAATTCGTTTTTTTATATATTTTTTGGGGATATTTATTATAGCAAAAAGTAAAAAATATTGCTTTTTTTTCAAAATTGTCGCTTTTTTTTGTTTATAGTGCAAATAATAAAAACCACAGAGGTGATCAAATACCACCAAAAGAAAGCTCTATTTGTGGGAAAAAAAGGACGTCAATTTTGTTTGTGTGCAACGTCGCACGACTGCGCAATTGTCAGTTAAAGCAAGGCAGTGCAGCATCGCAAAAAGTGCTCTGGTCAGGAAGGGAGTAAATCCTTCCGAGGCTGAAGTGGTTAAGCTGTCAAAAGTATAACTCCTAAAGCTGAACTCCAGCTACTTTGTAAACTTAGTAAGCTGGCTTACTATGAGTTTAATCCAACGAGGTGCATGCTGCCTCATGAACTTATCTCTTTAATTTGCAACTAACAGTTTTGTGGGGCACCAGAATTACAGCTATCATGGTGCTTTGAGAGGGGATAAGCTGGCTTCTCACACATAGCATCTTTACTTACCCCTCCCCTCTGATGTTCATTCACAGTAGGTTTTGTATTCTGTGAACTTGTTCACATGATGCAAAGTGCTCTGTGAGGAGGCAGGAGGAGTGGAAAGGCAGGCACAGCAGCTGCATGCGATAATGCAGCCGCTTAAGCTGAGGCCAGAAAGACCAGCGCCGGAGCGTCAAAAGTATAATAACTATGCTCCCAGGGCTCATTAAAAATGTCAGTTGTAAATTAAACAGATAAGTCCACAAGGTGGCATGCACCTCGTTGGAGTTGACCCCTAGTAATCCAGCACATTTTTACAAGGTGGCTGAATTCCTGGAGTTCAGCTTTAATTTTTACAATCTATACATAGTGGGCTCATGTCTGTTTATATCCTAAATATACACAGTTTATTAAATCTTACACCACACATAGAAAAAACATTTAAAAACCCATTATTGACTGCTCAATGTGAAGTATTCTTTATAAGTCATTTAATACTAATTTTCATATACCGGCTGAAGTTCTGTTATAGGCCCGGTTCACACTGGTACGATGCGAGAACCCTGCAAATCCACTGTTGGTTCCTGCATCACACCGACTCGCATGGCAGTTCACACTGGCATATGCAAACTGCTGGGGAGTGTCAATACATTGTTAACGTCACCCCCAGTTCAGCTTGCATATCGCACTGCGAACTGACAGTTCGGACATGAATCGGATCGCACAGGTGTGAACAGCCATGCGATCCGATTTTGGTCCAAACAAAAAAAAGGGTCCTTTGCGTGTTTGGACTGAATGCGGTGCGATATCAGCCATACTATCTGTATGGCTGAAATAGCATTGCACAGACATCGCATGTGATGTGAACAGCAGTGCGCTGCAAATCACATGCAATGTTTGGCATCGGACCAGTGTGAACCGGGCCTAAGTGAACAATGGATATGTGTCCATATCCCTAAAGAGGCTTGCAACTTCCTAATCATCCATTTAAATAAAAGATTACATGTAAATCACTGCTATTTCTATGCTCCTTATTTCTAAGACTGCAGATAAAGTGTGTAAAAATGCGTCCTAATTAATGAGGTACCGTATATACTCAAGTATAAGTCGTTCCGAGTATAAGTCGAGGCCCTAATTTACCACAAAAAAATGGGAAAAACTTATTGACCCGAGTATAAGACGAGGGTGAGAAATGCACAGCTACTGTAAGTGGAAAAGAGGGTCAACAATGCCCATTTGCATGCCTCACTGTGCCCATTTGCATGCCTCACTGTGCCCATTTGCAGCCATAGGTCCCCCGAACTTCAAACTTGGTAGTTAAGGGTTCCTAGATGCCCCCTAGCTGCAGCCAAAATTTGGGGTCTCTGAACCCAAAGGGTCCCGAAATGACATTGCTGCAGATGGACACAGTTGACCGAATTTGGGGCCCCGTATCTCGGGGCCACTTAGTGCTAGGAACCCCAAATTTGGTGTGCAAACCCAGTGGAACTAGCACCATAACATATCTAAAGCTGGGGTTTCTAGCACCAAGTGGCCCCGAGATACAGGGCCCCAAAAATCAGTTCAGAAAATGTCAAGCACTTTTCTGCAGCAGAGAATGACATTTTCCAAACAGGTTTTGGGGCCCCGTATCTCAGGGCCACTTGGTGCTAGGAACCCCAGCTTTAGATATGTTATGGTACCAGATCCACTGGGTTTGCACACCAAATTTGGGGTTCCTATCACTAGGTGGCCCTGAGATATGGGCCCCCAAAGTCGGTTCAGAAAATGTCAAGCACTTTTCTGCAGCAGAGAATGACATTTTCCGAACCGATTTTGGGGCCCCGTCTCTCGGGGCCACTTCGTGCTAGGAACTTCAGCTTTGGATATGGTGTGTTAGCAGTCCCACTGGGTTTGCACACCAAATTTGGTGTTCCTAGCACCAAGTGACCCTGAGATACGGGGCCCCAAAGTCGGTTCGGAAAATGAATTTTTTTGCTGCAGAAAAGTGCTTGACTCGAGTATAAGTCGAGGGGGGCACTTTCAGCACAAAAAAATGTGCTGAAAAATTCGACTTATACTCGAGTATATACGGTATATATTCTTCCCATGGTGTGCACGGTGTCTCTCAAAGGTCATGTCCCTCAATCTTCTGTCAATGCCTCTATTCTTGTATTGCAAAACGTTATGCAGTGTCCTTGATACAATGAGCTGTCATATATTTATGTATGATACATTTTGTATGATAAATCAGATTTTTATCCTGTGATCCAACTATTTAGATGTTTTAACTATGGGTACGGAAAGTCTCACCTGGCACCATTTTACTGCATAAACCTGCTAGTTTGCTTTAAGTCTGCATTCATTTCTATTCAGCTTGATGAACATTTAAACCACCAGCCACAGATAAAGAATTTGTAACTTCTGCTGTTTCCACTAATGAGCGCTTTCACAGCAATAAAATCCAATTATAGAACTCTTCTCAAAATATTGTACCCCACAATAGCTTTTTACCTATTCATTTAATCCAGACCTAAAAGAAGCAGAATTGAGGCTGTTAAATTAATATAAAATTAGACTCAATGTGTCTGTTTTAAGAATAGAACACTTTGAGCTTTGTGGACGGGATTAGAAAAGCTACAATAAGGCTCCAGAGAGCCAGGAAGTGAGATAATTCCAGTTTGCAATGCTCTTTGTCATGTCTTTGTTCTGCAAGTGAAATCTGCCAGCTAGTTTTTAAAGGGGCAAAACTATGTATTTAGCATATGCGCCTTCCCTGTCTTCAAACTGTACTTTGTACTATATTTGTTCCGCTTGCTAACTGTGTTCATCAGTATTCTATTTAAGCTCACTGAATTGGGACTTACCCCAGGTTTACAATGACAACAGTGTTTTTTAGGCAGCCATAATATCTACCTAGTTCTGAAATGTGTTAAAATATGTATTTGTTTTCTTACAGGAAGGAGCTGGAGAGTGTTAAAGGTAAGTTATTTTTTAAAATGTTTATATCTTTATCATGTGTTGTGGGAAATTGGCTTAAATGTATTGGTTTAAGGGCGCATTCTGATCACTAAAACTTTCATTTCAGGGCTGTTTTTGTCTACTTTTGTTTAAAAAATAGTTCACAGAAACACAAAAGGGTTACCCACTAGGGGTTGTGTAGCATCTCTCTTCCAGAAGCAAATACTTCAGCTTCCAGGCTTCCATTCTGCAGCCGTGCTGCTCTGGTTCTCATCTCTATCCTCCAGACTAAACTCCAAACTCTCTGTGCACACATCCACATCTAGTCACATTTGTCTGCCACCCAGAGCCCTGGGCAGAAACCTAGTCTTGAATTGTTGCCATATCTGCCCTAAAAGGACTGTGCCCACTTGCAGTGTGCTGGTTGCTGGCAAAACATGAACTTGGGATTGAAGACTTTATTCCTTCTAACTCTCTACAAAGACTCTGGGCTCCAGAACCCATTCCAGAGGACTAAACACTCATCCTAGAGCCTGTCAACGTGTGTGGGTGCCACTTAATCCTTCTCACATTGTGACTCATTCTTCAAATTCTAGGTTCCTCGCTTTCATGTTTACACTCTTGCCCTTAATACTTTGTGTCTCTTACCTGAAAAAGTCATGTAAACAATATAACTTTTTTTTTAGAGATGCATACCTGTTCCAGGTCAGTGAATCAAATCTTATTGCACTCAGTTGGATCAGTGTACTAGCCAGACAACTAGCCTCTTTAGAAGGGGGTTGATAATGTCTGCTCTGACTTCGCTGAAGCCCCAGAAAAAAACGGGCACTTCTGAGCATGTTGATCTTATGGCTCTATGACACTATGTACATGTCCGTTTCTTGCACATATTCTGGTCACAGAATCTCTTCAAATTTCAGGTCTGCGGGAGTGGTAAATTCTTCCTACATTTTGCATATACCGTTTACTTTCTAATCCACATAAATTAATTTTGATGGTGTCGCTCCAATGCTGTAGTTTTCTCAGGCATGCTCATCCTAGGAGGGGCGATGAAATCTTTCCCTGTATTTTTATGCGTGTACTCGCTTTACAGTGGCAGCCATGGTGATTGCAACTTGGAGCTTATCCAGCACAATGTTGTCACGTCCATGGAAGCATTGCGGCAAGTTTCTTTCAAACTATATAATTATTGCGTTGAATTCAGCAGTCTAAAGCAGTCTTCCACTAAGGCCCCTTTCACACTGAGGCGCTTCTAAACTGCCAGTAAAACACTGAGTGCTTTTGAAGAGCTTTCAATTAATTTCAATGAGGAGGGGCGTTTTTTCACCGCCCCGCGAGCGCACTGCCCCAATGTGAAAGCATTCATTGATTTTAATGGAAATAGGTTTTTCGTGAGCTTTTCATGTGCTTTTTTTTTTTAGCGTGAAAGCTCCTCAGTGTGAAAGGGGTCATAGGGCACTTTCACACTGGGGCGGGCAGGCATCGGTGGTAAAGCTTTTTAGCGGCGCTTTGCCATTGTTTTTTCTGCTGCTAGCGGGGCGCTTTTAACCCCAGCTAACAGCTGATAAAGGGTTAAAAGCGCCGGTTTGAAAATGAAAATGATTTCAATGGGCAGGGGAACTTCTTAAGCACTTCAAAGATGTGGCTTGCAGGACTTTTTTTTTTAACGCCCCGCAAGCCCACCGCTCCAGTGTGAAAGCCCTCAGGCTTTCACACTGGAGTGACAGGAGAGTTGCTTTACAGGCGCCTCGGTGTAAAAGTAGCCTTACGGTTTCAATTGTTTCCCTATTTTGAGTGACTAGATCAGCCTTTCTCAACCTTTTCAACAGAGAAGAACCCTTGAAAAAAACTTTACGCTTTCAGGGAACCCCTGCTAGCATGTGTACTTTATCTACAGCTCATGATACATTAGTGCAATGATCTCCAAACTGCGGCCCTGGGGCCAGATATGGCCCTTTGCTTGCCTTTATCTGGCCCTTAGGGCACTATTCAATCCACACCTGACACTAATGAAGGGGCACCATTCCTCCCGCTGACACTAACTGTAATGGTCATGCGTACTGGGAACACAAATGGCTGTGTGTGTGTGGCAGCCATTTTCCTTAAGTCACAAGTCTTCCATACCATTTTGTCATAAGAAGCCATAGCACAGTGACCTTTTTCCTCTCTTCCCCTCCCCCCTCTTTTCAGTTTATACAATCCACAACCCTTAGCTGCATATCAGACATTTCTTATCTTTCAATACACATCTCAGTGCTCCTAAAACTATGAGGCTTGCCTGCTTAAGTGACGAGAGAGTTAACAGACTTTGGGTCATAAATACCGTATTTATCGGCGTATAACACGCACTTTTCTTTCTCGAACATCACGGGACACAGAGCCACAGTAATTACTGATGGGTTATATAGGTATTACTGGTGACTGGACACTGGCACACCCTATCAGGAAGTTCAACCCCCTATATAATCCCTCCCCCTTGCAGGGATACCTCAGTTTTTACGCCAGTGTCTTAGGTGATGGACGTGTAAAGATGTCCTGTGCTGAGCTCCAAAGGGAATATCCTGATATCCTATACTGGGGCAAGCCAGGCGAACCGGATCCATTCAAAGTGTCTTTTCATGGCCGAATTGAATGGTGCCCGGGCCTCGTGTCCGAAGAAACAAGGTTTTACCCGTAACGCTTCTCTTTTTAGAGAGCTGGACCCCGCAGATCAGAAAATGGCTTTAAACTTCCTAATTTCTGGCGAGGTGCTTTACGGTCCCAGAACTATTGGATCCCCCTACTGATGGGGGTCCCAGTCTCTGACGGTTTTTTCAAACGGAGCCCACCATGAGAGGTGAAGATTGGGTCTGTGTAAACAGCACCCTGCGGCTGGATAAGGTAAGAGGAGATTCCACAGAATTTTTGAGTTCTAGTGGCTTTTCTCCTTTAAGGTAAATGCATGCTATGCCTATTGTGACCACCGGGGGCTGCCAAGAGCACAAAAGTGCACATGCTGACTGACTGTCTCAGGTGTTTTCATCGCTGATTATGTCCCAGCGTCTCAAGCAGGCTGCAAGCAGGTAAGATGGAAAGGGGGATTTCTCATGTTTGAATGTTCCCCCCCAGGCTAGAGAGGGGCCACATGGGTCTAGAAAGTGGTTATACCACCCGGGCTCTGCGGCCTAATGGCCACCATCTCTGAAGATAGCTGTTCAGGCAGATCTTGTTACCAGCCTCCCTCCCTCCCCCCCCCCCCCCATCCCCAGCCTTTCTCCAGAAGCATGACAGGAGAGTCGGCAGCGCGGGAAGCGCTCGTTTTTTTCAAAACTCGAGGGGTGGGGGGCGGTAGAGGAGGGGGCGGGACGTCAGCACAGGTGCTTAGACTCCCACTCAGGCCAGCTGCAGGCTATTAGAGGCACTCTGTACAGGTGCACACAGCCTTCTGAGAGACACAGAGCTGACGGTCGCATGTAAGGTGGGACACAGGCATTCTCCTAGGCAGCATTTACTGAAGTAACACCAGACTGAGCATTGGGTAGCAAGGCTTTTAGCCAGACTACATCGCTCAGCAGGCAGTGTTCATTTGTATACCTCACACCTTGTTGCTTTGCACTATGGGTAGAAGAGGTTCAAGCACCCCAGGAACCAGAGACACTAGGGGATCTCGTTCAGGTTCTGAGGGCCCCCTGTCGGCAGCATCCTCCCCACCTAAAGATGGGCCAGGGACGGCTAGCCAGGGAGAGCCATCGGGGTCAGGGGCTACACCTGCTTCTGGCACTTCAGCCCCTGTATATATATTACACAAGAGGTTTTTTCCTCAACCATTAATGGTCTAGAGGAAAGATTAATGGCCGTGATTACGTCTTCACTCAGTGGAAGAAAACGCACTAGGCTTTCCTCTGTTCCCCAAGACCCTCAGACAGAGGAGCTCTGGGATAAAGGAGATGAATCCCTTTCAGAGGATCGGGATGGGACGGATGATTCCTCTTCGGAGGAATCAGGTGGAGAGGGACCCTCTGCGACTTCCCAAGAGGAGAAAGTCTTAGTGCAGATCCTCACTGGATTGGTCCGCTCCACATTTAAGTTGCCCATACCTGAAACTGCTAAAGAATCCTCTTCTGCTTTGGGGTCACTGAAACCTTTCCAAGCAGCACATGCTTTTCCTGTTCATACTTTACTTGAAAAGCTCATTTATTCCGAGTGGGATCACCCAGACAAACGTTTTTTTCTGCCGAGAAAGTTTTCAACACTTTATCCGATGGAAGAAAAGTTTATTAAAATGTGGGGAATACCGGCTATTGATGCCGCCATTTCTTCCGTAAATAATAGCCTGACTTGTCCTGTAGACAATGCTCAGATGCTCAGGGATCCTGTAGATAAAAGGATGGAATCCCTATTGAAGGATGTTTTCTCCTTAGCAGGATCAGTGGCCCAACCTGCAGTAGCAGCGATTGGAGTCTGTCAATACTTAAAAGACCATGTTAAGCAGGTCATCAAAGTATTACCTGAACAGCAGGCCCAGGGGTTTGCTAACCTTCCAGCGGCCTTATGCTTTGTGGTTGACGCCATTAGAGATTCTATCGTGCAAACCTCCCGTCTTTCACTGGGGTTGGTGCATATACGTAGAATCCTATGGTTGAAAAATTGGTCAGCCGAAGCACCATGTAAGAAGCTACTGGCTGGGTTTCCATTTCGTGGTGCAAGGTTGTTTGGAGAGGACTTGGATAACTATATCAAGAGAATCTCTTGTGGGAAAAGCACTCTCTTACCTGTCAAGAAGAAGAGTAAGCGTCCCTCTTTCAAACGGACTCTTTCCCCAGCGCCGGGGGCTTCAGCCTCCAGGCAGTCTCGACGGCCGCCTCCATCGGGGTCCAGAGACAAGAGTCAACCCCAGGGACAAAAGAAGTCCTGGGGAAAGAAGCCTACTAGGCAAAACACTAAGACCTCTGCATGAGGGGCACCCCCGCTCACTCGAGTGGGGGAAGACTGCGACAGTTCTCAGAGCTCTGGCAGGAGGACTTCCAGGACAGATGGGTAATCTCCACGGTAACCTTAGGGTACAAGCTGGAGTTTCAGGAATTCCCCTCTCCTCGGTTCCTCAGATCAGGTGTTCCCAGAGACCCAGAGAAGAACCAGTCGCTCCTTCTAGCGTTAGAGCGACTTTTGTCGCAGGAGGTCATTATGATAGTTCCCGCAAAGGACCAGGGATTGGGCTTCTATTCCAACCTTTTTACGGTCCAAAAGCCAAATGGGGATGTCAGGCCCATTCTGGACTTAAGGGATCTGAACCGATTCCTAAGGATTCAATCCTTCCGCATGGAATCAATTTGAACAGTAGTTCCCACCCTGCAGGGAGGAGAATTTCTGGCATCAATAGACATCAGAGATGCATATCTGCATGTGCCCATTTTTCCTGCTCATCAGAAGTTTCTGCGCTTCGAGGTAGGAGGGCGCCATTTTCAGTTTGTTGCTCTGCCGTCGGGATAGCCACTGCACCTCGAGTGTTCACAAAGATCTTGGCTCCTCCTCTGGCCAGATTAAGGGCTCAGGGTATAGCTGTCATAGCATACCTAGACGACCTGCTCTTGATAGACCGGTCGGTAGCCTCTTTAAATGGAAACTTGAGGACCACAGTCAGGTATCTAGAACACCTGGGTTGGATCCTCAACTTAGAAAAGTCTTTCCTAAAACCAGTAATAAGACTGGAGTATTTAGGTCTGATTATAGATACAAGCCGGGAGAAAATATTTCTACCCCAGGCAAAGATCACTGCTTTGAGAAGAGCTGATTCTGACAGTAAGGACCAAGAAGGGTCCCTCAGTCCGCCTTTGTATGAGGCTACTAGGAAAGATGGTGTTTTCATTTGAAGCAGTTCCCTATGCTCAGTTTCACTCAAGAATGCTGCAACACAGTATTCTGTTGACCTGGAACAAGAACGTTCAGGCATTAGACTTTCCGATGCACCTGTCGCATGCGGTGCGTCAGAGCCTCAATTGGTGACTCATACCCGAGAACCTGCAGAAGGGGAAATCCTTTCTACCGGTTACCTGGACGGTGGTAACAACAGATGCCAGTCTGTCAGGTTGGGGAGCAGTTCTGGAACAGGCTGCGGTCCAAGGGTTATGGTCCAAGACAGAGAGCTTACCCATCAACATTCTGGAGATCCAGGCGATACATTTAGCTCTAAAAGCCTGGACTATCAGGCTACAGGGTTGTCCGGTCAGGATCCAGTCCAACAATGCCACAGCAGTGGCTTATGTCAATCATCAGGGAGGCACCCAGAGCCGAGCTGCTCAAAAGGAGGTGAACCAGATCTTAGTCTGAGCAGAGATGCATGTGCCATGCATATCGGCAGTTTTCATCCCGGGAATAGAGAATTGGCAGGCGGACTATCTAAGTCGCCAGCAGTTACTTCCAGGGGAATGGTCTCTGCATCCCGACGTCTTTTGGGCCATATGCCAAAGATGGGGGGTTCCAGATGTAGATCTCTTTGCATCCCGATTCAACACAAAGATAGACAGATTTGTGGCAAGGACAAAAGATCCTCTTGCATGCGGGACGGATGCGTTGGTGATTCCGTGGCATCGGTTCTCACTGATTTATGCATTCCTGCCTATTCTGCTATTACCACGACTCCTTCGCAGGATCAGGCAGGAAAGGAAGTCGATACTTCTGGTGGCCCCCGCTTGGCCCAGAAGGACTTGGTATGCAGAAATAGTAAGGATGACGGTGGGTTCCCCGTGGACCCTACCGGTACGCCCAGACCTGTTAAGGTCCAGTGTTCCATCCTGCCTTACAAACGCTAAATTTGACGGTTTGGCTATTGAGACCCACGTTCTGAAGAGTCGTGGGCTCTCAGGTCCTGTCATATCTACCTTGATTAATGCAAGGAAGCCAGCTTCCAGGATGATTTATCATAGAGTCTGGAAAGCTTTATAACCTGGTGTGAATCCAGAGGTTGGCATCCCAGGAAATATGTCATAGGTAGAATTCTTGATTTTCTACAATTAGGATTAGAGATGAAGCTGGCCTTGAGTACCATCAAGGGCCAGGTCTCTGCTTTATCAGTATTATTTCAGCGGCCACTTGCTTCGCATTTTTTGGTCCGAAATTTTATGCAGGGGGTGATGCGTCTTAATCCTCCGGTTAAAGCGCCCCTAAACCCCTGGGACTTGAACTTGGTCCTGGCTGTGTTACAGAAACAGCCTTTTGAACCAATAAGTCAGATTCCTTTGGTCTTGTTGACAAGGAAATACATTTTTCTGGTGGCCATCTCTTCTGCTAGAAGAGTATCAGAATTAGCAGCTCTTTTCTGTAAGGAGCCTTATTTGATTATACACAAGGATAGAGTGGTACTACGCCCTCATCCTAGTTTTTTACCGAAGGTGGTTTCTGATTCTCATTTAAACCAAGACATTGTTCTGCCTTCCTTTTTTCCAGATCCCTGTTCTCCGGAAGAGAGATCTCTACATTCGTTGGATGTAGTAAGAGCAGTTAAGGCCTATCTAGGGAAAACTGCTCAGATCCGCAAGACGGATGTTTTGTTTGTGCTGCCAGAGGGTCCCAATAGAGGACAGGCAGCGTCAAAAGCTACCATTTCTAAATAGATTCGACAGTTGATCATTCAAGCTTACGGTTTGAAACAGAAGATTCCTCCGTTTCAGATCAAGGCACATTCCACAAGGGCTATTGGTGCTTCTTGGGCAGTGCATCACCGGGCCTCTCTGGCTCAAATCTGCAAGGCCGCAACCTGGTCTTCAGTTCATACATTCACCAGATTCTATCAGGTGGATGTGAGAAGGCATGAGGATATCGCCTTTGGGCGTAGTGTGCTGCAGGCAGCGG
Source organism: Lithobates septentrionalis (assembly GCA_037952835.1). Lineage (NCBI taxonomy): Eukaryota > Metazoa > Chordata > Amphibia > Anura > Ranidae > Lithobates > Lithobates septentrionalis. The sequence goes on from JBBDGP010003806.1 coordinate 681,405, forward strand.
TACAGGGTCCTCAGGTCTGATTACACCCTACTTGGTCGTGGTTCCCCCCCCTCAGGTAGCATTTCTCTGGGACATCCCATCAGTAATTACTGTGGCTCTGTGTCCCGTGATGTTCGAGAAAGAAAATAGGATTTTTTAAAACAGCTTACCTGTAAAATCCTTTTCTTTCGAAGGACATCACGGGACACAGAGGTCCCGCCCCTCTTCTAATACACTATATTGCTTGGCTACAAAACTGAGGTATCCCTGCAAGGGGGAGGGATTATATAGGGGGTTGAACTTCCTGATAGGGTGTGCCAGTGTCCAATCACCAGTGATACCTATATAACCCATCAGTAATTACTGTGGCTCTGTGTCCCGTGATGTCCTTCGAAAGAAAAGGATTTTACAGGTAAGCTGTTTTTAAAAAATCCTATTTTTTCCCCTTAAAATCAGGGGAAAGTCGTGGGTGCGTGTTATACGCCGATCGCCGCTATTTTGTGATCTGTCGGAGCGATCGCCGCCGACATTCACATAGCGTGTATTTTTAAATATGGCGCCGCGGAGTTCGGAGGGACTCGGCGGCGCTCGTTCAGCTGAACGAGCGCCGCCGAGGACACAGTGACTGGGCGGAGCCGAGATACACATAGCCGAGGGTTCTCGGCTATTCTCGGCGCCGTTCACAGTCACGCCCAGTCCCGCCATTGGACCTGTGTTATGTCCATCATGGGGACTGGGCGTGACTGTGAACGGCGCCGAGAATAGCCGAGAACCCTCGGCTATGTGTATCTCGGCTCCGCCCAGTCACTGTGTTCTCGGCAGCGCTCGTTCAGCTGAACGAGCGCCGCCGAGTCCCTCCGAACTCCGCGGCGCCATATTTAAAAATCCAAACTAAACTTTTGTATGTCGGTGGCGACAAGGCTGCACGGACCACTGGGGCAAGGCTGCACTGGGGCAAGGCTGCACTGGGGACAAGGCTGCACGGACCACTGGGGCAAGGCTGCACTGGGGCAAGGCTGCACTGGGGCAAAGCTGCACTGGGGCAAAGCTGCACTGGGGCAAGGCTGTACTGGGGCAAGGCTGTACTGGGGCAAGGCTGTACTGGGGCAAGGCTGTACTGGGGCAAGGCTGTACTGGGGCAAGGCTGCACTGGGGCAAGGCTGCACTGGGGCAAGGCTGCACTGGGGCAAGGCTGCACTGACAAGGCTGCACTGGGGCAAGGCTGCACTGGGGCAAAGCTGCACTGACAAGGCTGCACTGGACACTGGGGCAAGGCTGCAGATGGACACGATAAGGCTGCATTGATGGGCATTTAAATGTAAGGTTTTTTTTCCTTAAAATTCTCTCCTAAACTTGGGGTGCGTGTTATACGCCGGCGCGTGTTATACGCCGATAAATACGGTACCTTAGTTGAAATCCATAGACTACACACATCTGTCTCTCGGTAGAATGCATCATCCCAGTATATTTCATAACTTCTAAAATCATGACAGCACAGCCAGAATATAGACATACAGTAAAACCTTGGATTGCGAGCATAATTCGTTCCGAAAATATGCTTTTAATCCAAATCACTTGTATATCAAAGCAAACTTCCCCATAAGAAATAATGCAAACTCAGATGATTCCTACCACAACCATTTATTCATAAGTCCTTCAGTTTATAGTCCATATAAAAAGATTATAGAAATGTGATGTTGTGTAACCATAAAATGTCCATCCACAAATGGCAGCCTCCACAAGGGGATTCAAAGCAAAATCCAGCAGGAGCTACAGTGTATAAAAGAGAAGAGAGGCACCTGTAAGTGTAGCAATATGGTTACATTTAATGAAGGTACAATATTTAGCAACTCACATGGTTGATGATTAAAGAGGCACATCTAAGTATGCAAGCACCTGGGGTAAAACTGTCCACATAGACCATCCTCTGCACCGCCGGCTCTTACAGCTGTCAGTCTGCAATCATGACCGGGAAGACTACCCTGCAGTAGAGCGATTTGAAAGCGAGGCTTGAAGCACTCATGGAGCGCAGCGTGGAAGGGATGATGTCGATGGTGGTGTGGTGGATGGTCTATGTGGACAGCTTTACCCCGGATGCCTGCATACTTTGATGTGCCTGTTTTATTCATCAACCATGTGACTTACTAAATGTTGTACCTTCATTAAATGTAACCATATTGCTACACTTGGAGGCACCTCTGTTCTCTTTTATACTCAGCTGTGACATGACGCTACTTGTATATGAAGAAATCGCTTGTATATCAAGTCAAAATGTATTTAAAAATTTTGCTTGTCTTGCAAAATGCTCTCAAACCAAGTTACTCTCAAACCAAGGTTTTACTGTATTTACCCCCCTAAGTTAATTTGTAGCATTTTGAGCCCAAACATCAATAACCCAGAAGCACCTCTCCTAGGTGAACTGGACATCAGAGACCTAACATGTTTATAGCCATTGCTAAGCTAATTTCATTCTGGACAATAATATACATGTTAGCCAACTATAAACGGTAGGTATTCAGAGATATGAATACCTATAGAAAACTGTATCTGGCACTTGGTCATCAATGTGGTGATATCCCAGCAACCCTCCTCAGACGCTTGGTCGCATGGCCTCTGCCAACACCCCTTTGATAGCAGAGAAAAGGGGAATGCCAGCACATTGTGAAAGCTCTCATGTACCGTCAAGCAACTGAAGACCTGTCAAGTTATGAGAGCCAATTTACCATACTGAAACGAGACATTGCAAGTATGCTTAATTTTCAACTCCTTTTTATTTCTTCCCTGTTGCTTTATTGTCTCTTTGCTTTGTTGTAACCTCCTTTTTCTGTAAATACTTTATTTGTACCATTTTGACCTTTTCATTATTAAACCCCATTTTGGAAAGTGTTGAAATTGTCCCCAAGGCTCTAATGCAAACTAAAAGAATCCCTGTCTCTTTAGGAGCGCTACTGTCATATAAATCACTGAATATACCCGTCTGTGGGGACAGTGTGTGTGTGTTAGACATTTATTCTAAAATCGTAGTTGTTATTGCTAAGATTGTGAGTTTCCTCCCTTGGTAAAAAGGTGGTGGTGGCAGTTTAAAGGGTTAATTGCTTAATTAACTTAACCCAGTGACAATTGTTCTCCGGCTGCTGGCACCTAGATTGTGGTCCCGCGATCTGGAAAATCTTTTTTCAGGGTGCAGCTGATGGTGGCATTGTTACGTAAGTGACACCACTGTATGAGATTGGCCAGCCCTTTGTCAGTAGTTGGTGAGAAGGGCAGGGGTCTGATACCACAGTTTGTCACACAAACAATGGGGCACTATTCCTTCCACAGACACCAATGATGGGTTGCTGCTCCTCCCACGGATATCAACAATGGGGCACTATTATTCTCACTGACACCAATAATAGGGCACTATTCCTTTTACTGATACCAACAATAGGGCACTATTCCTTCCACTGATACTAAAAACAGGGCACTATTTGTTCCACTGATACTAAAAATAGGGCACTTTTTGTTCCAATGATCCCAACAATGGGGCATTATTCCCCCCACTGATCCCAACAATGGGGCACTATTACTCCCACTAAAAGCAAAGATGGGGCATTGTTTTTAATCCCACTGATGCTGGGGCATTTTCTACTCCCACTGGCCACAGTCCGGCCCCCCTAATGTCTGAAGGACAGTAAATTGGCCCTTTTTTTTTTTTTTTAAAGTTTGGAGCCCCCCTGCATTAGTGTGATGGCCAGGGGCAAGAATGCTGCTCCTTACAGATAGCTAAAAGGATCAATGGTATCAGTGGGAACTTATCTGAGAGGCAGAAATTGCTCAGGAACCCCTAGCAACCTCTGGAGGAACGCTAGGGTTCAACTGAACCCTGGTTTAGAAACCCTGGACTAGATGATCAGTTGCCATAGAAATTTGTTAAAACAACCTCAATTGCAAGATTTTTTTTTTTTTTTGTGTGTGTGTATTTTCACCCTAATGTGGTAATTTGAAAAAGAGAGGCATTTAAAGGGATAATAGATTGCTATTGTTTTTTTAATTGAAAGTCAGATGAAAATTCTATACATGGTCTGTAAAGTACTATATGAAGATTTTATTCTTTTATAGTAAAGAGAACATAACATTCGCTTTCAGATGTCCGTTATCATTTTTTCCATAGTGTTAGCCAGGTGTCTCTAATGTGCATCTGAATAGATGCAAAAGCCCTGTTTTACTTACCTGTGGTTCCCCACTCATTGTTTTTTAATTGGTGGCGCATTCTGCTGCTTGTAGTTAACCGCACATCCAAGACGGAGTATTCTTTTGGGTTTAGGCGCTGTTTGTGAGTGATTATACAGCATTGTGACAGTGATCCTTTCTCTAAACCCTTCCTTCACTAATAGCTACTTTAATTGCACATGGTACATTAGAGCTCAAGAACCGGAGGGAAAAGACTATTGCAGTTTAATTATGAGGAATGGCAGTGCACCTCCAGCAGTCACTGATTTATTCAGGTTGGTTTGCTGTCACATAACAGGATGTGCTTTAGTTTATGTTGTTTTTTTATTTGGTCCTCCTTAAAAAAAAAACAAAAAACAGTTGCCTGGATTATTGGAACATGTCGGCTGATTTAGAAAATTGAAGTAAACAGATTTGGCACGTTTCCCTTAGAAACCAATCCGATCCTGTATTTCATTCCCCGGTGCAGGCTGTGTGCAATAATTCCAGATTGTCACATTTATTTCTGGTAAATATACTCTCAAGTGTCACGGATGTATATAAAATTTTAGTTATGGACAGCAGGAGCTCAGTTAGTAAGCACCTAACTGGATTGGCAGCTAGGTAGGTGTCGGTAAAGTGCAGAGGATGCAATTCTGGATAACACAGAAGCACAGCCTGTTTGTCTTATTTAATTGCATTCTTATATTTTAGCACTTGCATTATGACATTATGTTCTAAACTTTCTTTTTTACATGCTATTAAAGTATATGTGAACCCTCACCTTGTAAAACAACCCGTTCATTTTAAAATAATAATGCAAGGCAAACGGTTTGTGTCTATATACTGTGTATATAGATGTAGCACCCTGATGGTAGGCAGGGTTGCTAACAAATTTAGCTTGCTAGGTGGTAACTAGCCTGGCTGATTGATAGGGGATTCACATTTTTTTTCCTAACTCTGGATTTGATGCACCTCTCTCTTCTGTCACTAGGTGGCATTGTTGCCTGTAGCAGTAGAATGATAAGGACATAGGGAATCCAGACTAGGAGTGAATAAGTTGATTCAGCCAATTGGCAGGGGTCTCTTTGGTCCTTTGGCCTGCTGGGAGCGCCTAGCCAGGGACCCAGCGGGTTAGCGTGGGTGAAGCTTGAGTTTACAGTGGGTTAGCTGTGGAACAGCTCAGAGGATCCAGTGATGTCTGGTATCTTGAAGTCTAAAGAGAGATTGGGAGCTCAGTGAGTGATGATCTACAGTAGGATACTGTGAGATGTGAGAAAAGATCTATAACGGGTTACTGTGAGTTACGTGTGAGGATCTCTATTGACTGTTCAAAGTTCAGTTGTCATAAGAGACAGCAGTTCTACAAATACATTTGCTGCATCCAGCTTAAAGGCCCTCTACCTGTATAGCTGTCTGCCTATTATTTTGTCTCGGAGTCTGCCAATTACTATTGCATCTGCCTAAGGGTGTCCTGGCCCTAACCCTCTCTTCCCTAGTTCTGTTAAAGTGGGGTTCCCATTTAAAAAAAAAAAAATTAAAAGTCAGCAGATACAAATACTGCAGCTGCTGACTTTTAATTGGACACTTACCTGTCCCAGGGTCCAGCGATGCGGGGGATCGAAGCCTCGCTCGCCCCCCCCCTCCGCTCGGCGGCGCCGGCATTCTGACTGTGGGCGCCCGGCTGTGGCTTCACAGCCAGGCACCCACTGTGCATGCGCGAGCCGCGCCGCGTGCTGTCACTGGCCCCGCAATCACCTGGGACCGGTCACGTGTCCCAGATGATTGACAAGCAGGGGCGGATCCAGGGGGGGCAACGGGGCAATTGCACCCCCGAGAACATACGAGCAGGTGAGCCCTGAGCCAGCGGGTGAGCGAGTAATCATGCCGCCGGCCCGGAGCGGGCGGCTGGCCTGTGACTGAGGCTGAGCGAGGCAGCGAGCAGGCAGGTGTTGAAGCCACTCCCCTTCTGATAATGTGACTGAAGGGACGTTGCATTGCGGCCATCTTGGTACTCCCGCACTCCTTCACAGTAAGCCTAGTGTTTGTCGTTAAAAATAACTGAAAAGCAAGACTCCGGTGGGTGTATAAAGATGTCTGCTTGCCGACTTCTAACTCTAGTCTTACTGCTGACAAGTGAGGGTGTACCAAAATGGCCGCAATGCAACATGCTTTTGCATGCATATTCTGATTTACATGAGGTAATGAGTTACAATATCTCTCACTGCCCGCCCTCACTCTGGGACACATCCACTGGCAACTTGGCAAGTGACAATCCGCATGTTGTGGCAGGCGACATTGGCAAGTGACAATCCGCATGTTGTGGCAGGCGACATTGGCAAGTGACAATCCGTATCTTGTGGCAGGCGACATTGGCAAGTGACAATCCGCATCTTGTGGCAGGCGACATTGGCAAGTGACAATCCGCATGTTGTGGCAGGCGACATTGGCAAGTGACAATCCGCATGTTGTGGCAGGCGACATTGGCAAGTGACAATCCGTATCTTGTGGCAGGCGACATTGGCAAGTGACAATCCGCATCTTGTGGCAGGCGACATTGGCAAGTGACAATCCGCATCTTGTGGCAGGTGACATTGGCAAGTGACAATCCGCATCTTGTGGCAGGCGACATTGGCAAGTGACAATCCGCATCTTGTGGCAGGCGACATTGGCAAGTGACAATCCGCATCTTGTGGCAGGCGACATTGGCAAGTGACAATCCGCATCTTGTGGCAGGCGACATTGGCAAGTGACACGCTGCATCTGGTGGCAGGCGACGGTAGCAAGTGACATGCTCAGGGCTCCCAATGATTCTGCATTATGGTGAGTTGAACGATTTCATTTTACATTACAATGTAATAATATAAATAATGCGCCTCAATCATCCTGACACCACATCAACCATGGTGCTGTGATGATTGAAGCACCAACAGCAGCCATTGCCCCGACAAATTGCCCGCAAAATTTTATGGCAGTGCCCCTCCCGAGACTAGGCTCTGGATCCGCCCCTGTGACAAGAGGGAGGGGAGAGAGGCGATCTCCCTTCCTGCGCCGAGTGAAGTGACGTCAGGAGCCCAGGCACCGAAGGAGGCAGACTACGAGGGACCCCCTAGCAGCAGGCATTTAGAGGTGAGTAAAAAATAAAATTTTCTCCAAATGTTTTTTTTTTTATTTTTTTTTAAACACATTACTATTTTTTTTTTTGGGGGGGGGTTGGAACTCCACTTTAAGAGACAATAAATCTCTTTTCTTGCATTCCAAAAAGTGACTGGCGCCCATGTTTCTTGCAATACACCCACCATGCCTAATAACCCACACTACAAGGAAGGATGTTTGCTCTCCCTGACTCTGGAGGTCACCATTGGGCCTTTGGAAGTCGGAGATGCCGCTACATATATAAATACTTTTTTTTTTTTTTTTTTTTAAAGTGAAAACATATAACCACTGTTCTCAGCTGCATAAGGGGGTTAGAGAGAGAGAGAGAGGGGTGGAGACTGCGGTGAAGGGGGTGTTGGCAGGGGACATAGCGAGAGAGAGCACTGACCTTCCCAGTAAAAAGCTGTGCTGGGGGTCGTGTCGGCACAAGTCTGACCATTGGAGGATGGGCAGAGCACAGCCAAATAACTGATCATGCTGGGAAGGATGTGCTTCTATGCCTAGCGATGTCCGTTTGAAACAGGAATGCTGGGGGACTTGCAGGATCACCAGGTATTTCTCGCACAGCAAGAAATACAGAGAGAACAAGATACTATTTAACACATGTACATGGTACAGCAGGCACATATCAGGAATATGACATGTTGGGGTAACATACACTTCACAATATCCTAATTACAAAATGTAATGCGAGGAATGGTCATAAAAAAAAAAATGATTTGATATTTAGTCCTTCAACATTGAATATTGGATAGAGCGTTTGCTGTGACCAATTGTATTTTGTGTTTTTATATTTCCAGTAGTATGTTTTATTGTTTGCTTTTTTCAAAAACTCTGTAATGAAAAGAAAATACTAGAGGCACAGTAATGAAAAGAAAATGTGAAATAAGCTAAGGAGGAATAGTGTCTGTGTTGGGCTTTCAGAAAACACTAAGGAGAAGAGTCCCATAATTCATTTTTATGGCACAATAGCAGATTCCCACAAAGAAGCTCTATTTTCACGCTTTGTAGTCCCATATGAGCCCAATTTCAGCTAAAACTATTCCACCATGTAATATTTTGTGAAGTGATAAACACAGTAAGAAATGGTCTAAGGCAGGGGTTGGCAACCCCGCCACGTGTGCCACAAGTGGCACGTGAAGTCGCCTTTGCTGGCATGATGACTCCCCATCTGCAGAGCGGTGCAGGAAAGTTTCAGTGAGATAGAGCTTCTGCTGCGCTACTACATGCTGATCTTAGAATTCCCCATCCCGCAGCTTCACTGGAAGGGGAGAAGGGCACTGTGCCCACACGCACTGTACAGGATTGTAAACACTGTTTGTTTGTTTTTGTCTTTGCTGCAGCTGCGATCGTCACTCGCAACAGCAGCAAAGATCCATCCGGCTTCTGTGATGGGGAGGACATCAGGGTGCATGTCTGCAGGGGACTGTGATTGGCCAGTGCTAAAACCAATCGAAGCCCTACCCACCAGAGGAGGAAGATTAATCGCTTGGCTGAAAGTACCAAAATAGGGGATCTCACTGTGACTGAAGAAAGATCACAGTTTTTGGAATTACTGTACTGATGAGCTTCATGGAACTTTGTTGAAATAGTCAGCTACCTGTTTGTTTTGGTTTGTATCTGCTGTTCAAAAATTAAAATTTTGGGTGGAGAGGACAAATGGATAACCTCTGCCACGTCCTTGGCTATCAGATTTTTATCTTACTGATACTTTATATTGATTTATTGTTTGGCATATCTCACATTATTTTACATCCCCTCTCCTCCTTGCCCTTTCCTTTTGTATATAGTGTGTGTATGTGTATGTGTGTATATATATATATATATATATATATATATATATATATATATATATATATATAATAAATTAAATAAAAAATGTATGTGTGTTACAACTAAGGATGAGCTCCTTAGAGCCCACCGGGAAGTCAGCACTGCACATCGCTAATCGTAGGCAGTGAGACATTTTCCCGAACCGTGGCTGCAGAGATCGAGAAATGTCTCACTGCCTATGATTAGCGCTGTGTTGTGCCGACTTTCTGGCGGGGCTCTGCACGTGCGGGTTGCGAACACGCCTGAGCTCATCCTTACTTACAACTGACTGCTGACCCCTGCACTCTACGTCGTCTACTACTGAACTCTCTGCATCATCTACCACTGAACTCTGCGTCATCTACTCTGAACCCCTGAGTTCTGCGTCACTTGCAACTAAACCTTTGTGTCACTTAATTCTGAACCTCCGCACTCTGTGTCCCTTTAAGCTACTGCAGTATTCAGCGCAATGAAAACCACACCCATCTTTTGCTGCGGCACGCGCCACACCCCACTTTCTCAGCCAGGACAGCTCAGTTTATGATCTTTCACACAGGCCCACTGCTTTCAGAAAACGTCCCTGACCTGAGCCCATCACTGTGCATCTATTTCAGATGGTTATATTCGACAACACATACAAGCACCTGGGTTGGATGTTGAAAGGTGGTTCAGCAGCTGTGCTAGGACATTTAGCTATGTCTACCCTCCACTTCCCTGCAACACTCTGCATATTGCACATATCAAAGATGAATAGGGGGATACAGTTGTGGGACAGATGGGAAAGGGGAGGTACAGCGGTCGGGCAGATGAGAAGGGGGATACAGTGGTGGAGCAGATGAGCAGGAGGGTACAGTGGTGGTGTGGTGTTGGGACAAAAGAGCAGGGGGTTACAGTGGTGGGACAGAAGAGCAGGGGGTTACAGTGGTGGGACAAAAGAGCAGAGGGGTACAGTGTTGGGACAGAAGAGCAGGAGGGTAGAATGATGGGACAGATTAGCTGGGGGGGGGGGGTACAGTGACCTGAAGTGTCAAGGTGCAGTAATTGAGGCTGATCTGAGGTCTGAAGATTTAGCAATTGGGCTGATCTGAGGTGTGAAGTACTGGAATTGGGCTGATTTGAGGTGTAAAGGTGTAGATATTGGAGCTGATCTGAGGGGTGAAGGTGCAGGAAATTGATCTGAGGTAGGAAGGTGCTGGAATTGGGACTGGTCTGGGGTCTGAAGGTTCAGGAATTGGGGTGAACCCAGGTGCCTGTATGTGTTGTCACATACAACTATCTGGAATAGATGTACAGTCCTGAGCTCGAGTCAGGGGTGTTTTCTGAAAGCAGTGGGCCTATATGTGAACATGTAGGTATTGGGTGTGAAGGTGCAGGAATTGGAGCCGATTTGGTGTGTGAAGGCACAGGAATTGGAGTAATCTGAGGTGTGAAGGTGCAGAAATTTGGGTGGTCTGCGGAGCAAAGATGCAGGAATTGAGGTTGAACTGAAGTGTGAAGGTGCAGGAATTGGGGTGATCTGAGAGAACTTTATTAGGATGATCACTATCCCCTCACACAACTTTCATAGAAACACTCAGCTTGCATATAATTTCAACCTTACTGTACTTACCTTGCAGCACACTTCTTCTGGGGTAAGGGAAGTCATCATTTACTTTACCACTTACCATTGATCGCTCAATGCTCATTTCTTACTTTCTTACAGCATTTTCTTTATAAAAATTCCTTTTCGTGATCGAAAGTGTGAAGATGACTTTTATTTATTTATTTTTGTGGCTGGCACACATAATTACCTATTCAAAACATTTTTCAGCACACTATGCTCCAAAGGTTATCTACCTCTGGTCTAAGGAGAAGCCAAATGCACATAAAATCATCCTTTATTGCAAAACTTTTAATATATCACGACTGGGTAATCTTCCTACAGAAAGCAATCCCACTAACAATGCTAAAATAATTGACAATGTTGTCAACAACCAGACATCATTCTTTCCTGCATAAATCAGGCACACAGTGTGACTAACACTTGAGAAATAGATGCAGACTTGTCGATATAACGTAAACATATTGACAATAGCTGCACAAAAGCAAAGTTGCAAAATACTGTTCAGAAGTGCATGCACTTCCCCACAGGTCTGACAACATAGTGATCAGTACAAATTTTCAGACTTAATCCCGCTGTATGGCCATGAATGGCCATGTGAATGAGTCCTTAAAGCGTACAACAGAGGCTCAGTAAGTTTTAGCTGGCCATACATGGATCAAAATTTGGCTAGTTCAGCAGGGACCAGACAAATTTTGATCCATGTATGGGTATCCTGGTTGCACACAAGTTGATCTATTAATCAACTTATAATGTTTTTAATTTCCCATTACTCTGTCCTTGTGACCGTATATGAGATGGTGAATCTCTGTTGAAAGGACACCAATTAAAAAAAACAATTATTCTAAATAATGGAAAAATAACATGGTTACTTCACGTTTTCCTGCTTGGGCCCTGGATGACTCGGTAAAGAAAAAAGAACTTCTGGATATGAGGTGAACATGCTTTTTCCTTTATCCTCCTCTCTGTTCAGTGCTTGAGCAGCCTATTCTGCCTAGTCTTATGCAAATACTGACTTTACCTGTTAACCACTTGCCGACCGGTTCACGCCGATATATATCGGCAGAAGGGCACGTACAGGCAGATTAACATACCGTACATTGCCCTTTAAGAAGCGGTTTGCGGGTGCGTGCTCCCACTGCGACCTTCGTGAGTGTGATTGCAGGTTCCGCGGACCCGATGTCCGCGGGGATACCCGCAATCATCTCACAGAGAGGTAAACAAGCATTTTCCCGTTCTGCCTAGTGACAGGACACTGATCACCGCTCCCTGTAATCGGGAGCGGTAATCAGTGCCGTGTCACACATAGTCACGCCCCCCCACAGTTAGAATCACTCCCTAGGACACACTTAACCCCTTCACTGCCCCCTAGTGGTTAACCCCTTCACTGCCAGTCACATTTACACAGTAATCAATGCATTTTTAATTGCACTGATCGCTGTATAAATGTGAATGGTCCCAAAATCGCGCCAAAAGTGTCCGATCTGTCAGCCATAATGTGGCAGACATGATAAAAATCGCTGATTGCCGCCATTACTAGTAAAAAAAAAATTATTAATAAAAATGCAATTTTGCAATTTTTTTGTTTATAGCGCAAAAAATAAAAACCGCAGAGGTGATCTAATACCACCAAAAGAAAGCTCTGTTTGGGGGGGGGGGAAGAATGTCAATTTTGTTTGGGAGCCACGTCGCACGACCACGCAGTTAAAGCGATGCAGTGCCAAATCGCAAAAAGTGCTCTGGTCTTTGGGCAGCCAAATGGTCCGGGGCTTAGGTGGTTAAAGTACCTTAGTGCTCCAGAAGGTACTGCTAAAAGTTTTACTTTTAAGATGTAATTTTTTAGGAGAGGGAGGAGACTTAAAATAAAAAACCTTCTGCTTTTACAATCACTTTAAGGATTTTTTTTTTCAATGCATTCTATGCATTAAGATAAAAAGCTTTCTGTGTGCAGCAACCCCCCTCATACTTACCTGAGCCCGATATATCCAGTGATGTCCACGAGTGCCTCGGCTGTCCGGGACTCTCCCTCCTAAATTGCTGAGACACAGCAGGGGCCCCATTGGCTCCCACTGCTGTCAATCAAAGTCAGTTAGCCTATCAGGAGAGAGAGGGGACGGGGCCGAACCGCAGCTCCATGCCTGAATGGACACACAAAGTTGTGGCTCGGCTCAGGTGCCCCCATAGCAAGCTACTTGCTGTGGAGGGAGGTGCCAGGAGCACCAAAGAGTGACCCGAGAAGAGGAAGTTCTGGGCTTGTCTGTGCAAAACCACTGCACAAAGCAGGTAATTATAACATTTTTGTTATTTTTTAAGCAAAAAAAACGAGACTTTACAATCATTGTTATGTTGTATAAGCTTACTTAGAAGTGAACAAGTGGATTCAACTGATTGAAGTGGTTTGGGATTGCTCAGCAACTAGCGACAGGACAATGAACACTTATGTGTAGAATAAACATACAGATATATTTAGTTTGTAATAAAAGTTGTGTGAAAAAAAACATACAAACATATTTAGTGCAATTCAAAAAGCACAGATCAAAGAAAAATAAGACTACTAAATGCACTTTCTCAAAATGTACACCTATATTGACAAGTAGGAAGGCGGGCCTGTATTTGTGGGAGTCACGCCTTTTAACCACTTGCTTACTGGGCACTTAAACCCCCCCTCCTGCCCAGACCAATTTTCAGCTTTCAGCGTTGACGTACTTTGAATGACAATTGCGCGGTCATACAACACTGTACCCAAATTAAATGTTTATCATTTTTTTTCCCACAAATAGAGCTTTCTTTTGGTGGTATTTAATCACAGCTGGGATTTTTATTTTTTACTAAACAAACAAAAAAAAGATGGAAATTAAAAAAAAAAAAAAAATCATTGTTCATAGTTTGTTATAAAATTTTGCAAACAGGTAATTTTTCTCCCTCATTGATATGCGCTGATGAGGCGGCACTGGTGGGCACTGATAGGCTGCACTTATGGGCACGGATGGGCGCAGTTAAGGCGGCACTGATGGGCACAGTTAAGGCGGCACTGATGGGCACAGTTAAGGTGGCACTGATGGGCACAGTTAAGGCGGCACTGATGGGCACAGTTAAGGCGGCACTGATGGGCACAGTTAAGGCGGCACTGATGGGCACAGTTAAGGCGGCACTGATGGGCACAGTTAAGGCGGCACTGATGGGCACAGTTAAGGCGGCACTGATGGGCACAGTTAAGGCGGCACTGATGGGCACAGTTAAGGCGGCACTGATGGGCACAGTTAAGGCGGCACTGATGGGCACAGTTAGGGCGGCACTGATGGGCACAGTTAGGGCGGCACTGATGGGCACAGTTAGGGCGGCACTGATGGGCACAGTTAGGGCGGCACTGATGGGCACAGTTAGGGCGGCACTGATGGGCACAGTTAGGGCGGCACTGATGGGCACAGGGCGGCACTGATATGGACAGATAAGGCGGCACTGATATGGACAGATAAGGCGGCACTGATATGGACAGATAAGGTAGCACTGATGGGCCCTGATGGGTGGCAGGGATGGGTGGCACTTATGGGCACTGGTAGGTGACACTGGGCACTGGTAGGTGGCACTGATGTGCAGCACTGTGGGCACTGATGGGTGGCACTGTGGGCACTGAAGGGGTGGTACTGTTGGGCACTGGTAGGTGGCTGACAGCTGATCATGTGTTAAGGGGTCAGGATCGACCCCTTACTCCGATCTGTGATCAGGCGAGTCTCATAGACTCGCTGATCACAGAGTGTGCCCTGCAGGGGGTGCGCAGGCCGCTAGTGCACGAGACGACGTCAATGGACGTAGTCCCGGCAAAGCAGGTTTGCGCTGTAGCCGTCATTCGTCTATAGCGCGGATCTCAAGTGGTTAAGGCCAGCCTGGTCCTCCATTTTGTTGGCATTTCTCTTCACGTTACGGGCATTCCTTTCGTGCTAGGGGTTGGAGTGCGTGTGATAAGCCAATCTGTTTTTCAATGCATCAGTGGCATTCCTGTTCGTGTTAGACGCTCGTGACGCATCATTTCTGGCAGGACCGCCTGATGTCATTTCCAGCTGCATTTTCTTTTCAAACGCTAGTTTGAGTTGCTTACATGTTTTAGCCACGGTACGGGTTACAGGTCAAATTATCAGTAAGCGCAGTAAGTACCCGCAGTCAAGTTTGTGTCTGCATGACCATCTGGACCCAGGGGGTCATATTTGATCCTTGCTTTCAGCGTGTTTCAGGTTGGATATTGTTCAGCCAAACTGTCATTTCATCACAACATGGGTAGGTTAGTTTTAACTCGTTAGGTCTCACGGCATTTCACCGTCACATTGTTACCCATAGCGTTTATGGGTATGAACGGATGGAGATGATCATTTTTAATTGACTTGTGCAGTGGCAAGTCCCCTTATCCGGTTCACACACGCCATACATTTCACTGCTCTGATATCTTACCTGACACATTTTCAGGTATCCGTGACCTCAGTGTATGTTTTTAATTTGCCTGCTATGCCGCGGGTGGCTCGGCTTAGTTCCATTTCACTAACACGCTTTCAGTCCATCTTCTACACATATTTCACTCATCTGACCCACTTTCACCACATGGTTAAAAAAAAATGTAATAAAATAAAAAACAGAGGGGGGATATGCGTGTGTATCGTGTTTCGTGTGTTTGGCCATTCATTCACTGTCATGTCGATATCACAAACTGACACGTTTTCAGTCCTACTTCCTCACAAATTTTTGGTTGTCTGACCAACTATCACTTTATGATAAAAAAAAAAGAAGGGAGGGATATGTTGTTTTCGTGAGTTATGTTTTGCTCACTTCAAATTTTTCTCAGTCGATTAGGTCATGTCTCAGGTTGCGGATATTGAGGATTTCGTGTCCATCCCTCCTCCTCCGGCTAGGGGTTCTGAACATGGCAGCTCGCCCTCCCTGAGGTCCCGGACCATCCCCAGGTTGATGGCTGAACTACAACGCAGGGGAATCTCTTACTCGGCTTCAGAGCGCAAAGCAGAACTTTTATTTCCTAGTGCACAAAGCTTAGTTCCTGAGGAAGTCACCCTTCTTTGTGGAGTCATCCCTCTCACAGATCCACTCCACCCTGAGCTCATTGGCAACATCTTTTCAGGAGTTACAGGCCAGGGTTGAGGTCTTGGAGAACCATCCATGCCCAGCCTCGGGGGAACCCATTATTCCCAGCATGTCAGCAGTTTCCATGACTCCCTTGGTTGTTCCGTTAGCCGCAGGTAAAGGCACTAGCTTGCTGTCAGTAACCCTGGCTCATTTCATTCCAGCAAATATCAAAAAGGACATTCTAGATGGCAAAGATGTTAATTTAGCTTTAGTCAAAACCAGGGATCACAGACTTAACCGCAAGCTCTCCATTCCGGATTTTGTTCTGGCCTTGCATTTTCAGGGATGTCATTTGCTCTGTTAGTCCTCAGAGGAGGGAGGAGCTTGATCTCTACCTCTATGCAGTAGAGGAATTGGGGAAAAGAGTCGGGGGTTCGTCATTCTACGATTACCATCGTTCTTTTTCTGCTAAAGCCGCAGCAATTTTTGCCCAGCACCAGGTAGTTACTTACTGGGGCAACATGGATACACAGCTGTTTTGCCGAGTTGAGATCACCAGTTTGTGCTACATGCCAGTCTTCTACACATACTACTTACTGGTGCCCCATGACTGAACCCCCCGTTCTACCAGGTACCTCCAGGGCACCCTCGAGTTTGCTACCAACCCCAGATCATTCGGCTACTGTTGATAAACTTGACCACCCGATTTCAGTTTTTAGGCAAGTCACAAATTTGCAATAACTTTAATCATGGGTCGTGCAATTATAGCCAGTGTCGCCTTCTGCATGTCTGTGCCAGCTGCTACAGAGCTCACCCCAACCTGCCTGTTCACTGAAGCTAGCTAAGTCTACATGACTAAGCCACATCAACGTCCTGTTGTTGCAGGCCTGTCTGGCTTCCCATCCTTCCCCCACGTTATGTAAATTTTTGGTGGAAGGTTTCACTCAAGGGTTTCACACGGGTTTCATTCATTACCACAATGCACTTTTAAATGTAAAAATCTGTTGTCATCAGTCACAGACATGGAGGTGGTGGATTTGCTGCTCCAGACCGAGCTTGAAAAAGGCTTTTTCATAGGGCCGTTCTCCATACCGCCTTTCCATGATTTGAGAGTCAACTCTCTTGGTTTGGTTAAAGGGAAATTTTCTAATAAACTTCGTTTTGATTTAAGATTTGTCAGCCCCTCATTCTCATGTGCCTAGTCTAAATTCCTTAATTCCATTGGAGTTTTCGCTCAAATATGCGTCTGCAGATCAGGCTATCCAACGCATTATCAGCATGGATAGGAATGCGTGGCTGTCCAAAGCCGACATTTCAGAAGCTTTCAAGCTTCTCCCTATTCTGCTTTCTCTCTGGCAGTGGCATGGGATTAGGTTGAGGGGTGTGTATTATTTCGCTACCAAGCTCACCTTTGGGTCCACAAGCAGCCCTTGGCTTTTTGATGTTTTTACTGAAGCACTAAGTTAGATTCTCACACATAGGAATCTCTTGTAAGGATGTCATCCACTATTTGGACGATTACCTTCCGATCGAGGGTTTGATCCGTTCTCCCGCTGATCTACAGAAGCTTGTGGCTGTGTTTTCTGCCCTTAATGTTCCACTGGCAAGTAAGAAAATGGAAGGCCCGTCTACCACACTGACTTTTTTGGGGATAGTGTTAGATACTCGGTCCATGCAGGCTAGTTTGCCTGCGCATAAGTTAGCCACGATGAGGGATCGGATCCATGGGTTTACAATTTCTCAAGCCGTTTCCAGGAAAGATATTTGCAATCATTGCTGGGTATGCATCCCTACGGTTTTGGTGTTGTCTCCTCGGGTTTTTACTGATGATGCTGCCACCAGAGGCTATGCAGCTATTTTTGGCACACAGTGACTGGCGGGGCCATGGTCGGACTAATGTCAATCAATTCCCACAAAGGTCTGCTTTGTTCGAGATTTACCTCATATTGTCTGCAGCACAGGTATGGGGTCACTTGTGGACAGGCAACACTGTGGTGTTTTCTACGGACAATCAGGCAACCTCCGAGATTATTAACAAGGGTAGGTCCAGTTCTCTGCCTATCATAGCTTTCGTACGCAGACTCATTTGGCTGTCTCTCCAGCTTAATTTCCACATTCATTGCAGATTTATCAATGGCATACAGAATACAGCTGCAGACGCTCTATCCCGATTTAATTATCCATTATTTTTCCAGCAGGTGCCAGACGCAGACATCTGTGCCAATCCGTCCCTTCATTTCTTGCTCCTGAGGCTGGATTAGATTCTCACTGGGCTGGTGTGTTGGGACTGATCGACAGATCGCTATCTGTCAACACAAGGAAGGCTTACAACACGGCCTGGAAGACTTTTCAGACACTGTACCGTAGATCGGATTGTTTTAGCAGTCAATAACTTTTGGCTTTTGTGGCCTACTGTCACTCACAGCTTAAATTGTCTCAACACCATCAAGGGATACTTGGCAGGTATCCAGCACTTCGCTTCCTTACAGCATCCCGATAGGCCTTCTATGTCAGCACATTCCATTAAGGCCATTCTAAAGGACAGTCAGAAGTCAGAAAAGCAACCCCCCCCCCAGTCCTACTATCAGGATTCCAATCACAAGGCATATTTTCCGGGGCATGTCGGTCATACTTACCCGGTCCCCTTTCGAGCAGCTACCAAGTCTTGTGCTCAAAGCAGCCATATATTTAGCCTTCTATGCGTTTCTTAGACCAGGTAAGTTCACTCGTACTGGGGCAAAGTCCTGTTTGCTTTCCATCAAGCAGTTAGTCGGGTACCCCGACCACTACCAGTTGCACCTGGATGCTTGTAAAATGCAGCAGACAGGAGCTGGTACCAACATCAGGTTCTTTAAGATTGGCACTAGCTGGTTCCGAGTTTCAGTTTTTGATCTGCTCATGGCCCAGTTAGTCAATGAACCCAGAGAGTCCACTTTTGCCATTCCACGGGGCTCCTCTCACATCAGCGCTTTTCCTAAAGCATTGCCGCACCCTCTTAGGGGAATCTGGGATTGGACCCCAAGTCATACTCGGGTCATTCTTTCAGGATAGGGGCTGCTTTTGTGGCTTCTTGTTAGGGGATTCCTGTTCACGTTATCAAGAGGTTAGGCAAGTGAAGGTCTTCATGCTACTCCAGGTATATACCAGAACCACTCGTGGAGATGTCTCAGTCTTTTGTTCATTTGACTGATTAAATCTGTTTGCATTTGTTTCAATAAACCTCCTTTTCATGCTCATCCTACTGTCTTTGTTTTTTGCCTTCTTTTAGGCATATTATCCACGAGAGTCTCCGAGTACAAGTTGCTTTTACAAATATACAGTTGTAAATTATTTTTAACATTCTTAATACTTGCCCCATCGTGCATAACATTATAAATGATGAAACAGACTAACAAAACTAAGACCTCAAGAATATAAGCCAAATCACATGTGCCTAACTGGATATCCATGAATATCCCAGGTCTACACACCTTCTGTCCATCTTACAGATTCTGTCTTCTATACACAGGATATTTTATATAGCCTGCAGATGTCTGATGCAGCGTACACACGAGCTGACTTTTCGACCGGAACGGTCCGGCGGACAATCCGATCGTGTGTGGGCTTCATCAGGCCTTCAGCTGACTTTTCCAGTCGAAAATCTGACGGACTTTATATTTGAGACATGCTTCAAATGCTAGTCTGACAGACGAAAACCCACGCTAGGGCAGCTATTGGTTACTGGCTATCAACTTCCTTATTTTAGTCCGGTCGTACGTCATCACGTACGAATCCGTTGGACTTTGGTGTGATCGTGTGTAGGCAAGTCCGGTTGTTCAAAAGTCCGTCGGAAAGTCTGTTGGACCAGTCCGGTCGAAAAGTCCGCCCGTGTGTACGCGGCCTTAGTGTCACTGCCTCACTCTTTGTCTTTGTATAAAATAATACTCTAAATAGTCAGCTCTGTGTAAATTGCCTTTTCTGGGAAAGCCAACAAAAGAGGGATTTAATATTCAGTGCATCACTAATTATAGCAACATGATTCCACTTAGTCTGTCTTAATTTACCAGCCTTGATCTCTCTGGGCATGGCCATTTTAAATAATGAACTGCAGTGTCCAGGAACGAAAAAGCCATTAGGCTTTCTGTCGTAGAAACAGATTTAGGCCTCGTGCACACTGCAGCTCAAAAATGCCTGTTTTACAGGTGTTTGACATTTTTTTTCTTCTGCCTCTAAACACCCCTCCAGGCTAGCCTGTTTTCATGCACACACAGGTGTTTACAGGCATTTAGGGGAAGAAAAAATACACATAAATGAGCATTTTTGCTGGTTAATGCATTCTAATGGCCAGCATTTTAAAGAAATGCGTCCAGTCAGCACTAAAATAAATGTGATAAACAGCTGCTAACAATAAGGGTTGATATTCACATTCCCTGTAAATCAATATAAAACAATAATTGTATTGCTTAAAGTAGAACAATAGACAAAACTTTTTTTTCTTTTGGATAGAGCAAGAAAAGTTATAACCCCTGTCAGATTATTTTTCAGCATCTTTCCTATTGCAGAGATTTCCTTTCACTTCCTGTCCCCTAACCAAACAGGAAGTTCAAGGAAATCTCTGCAAATTACCGGAATTCCCTGGGGATCCTCAGGTCACCAGCACTAGTGACCCCACTGGAGAATTTCCCACCTATTCGTTTTCTGAAGACAACCCAAAAACTTTTACTTTCAATGATAACAGTAAATACAGACAAATAGAGAGGGTGAATCTCCTTAACAGGGGCACAGACAGCAGTAAAACTGACAAATGTTCTTATGCCTCTCCACTCTATCCTAAACTAAAAATAAAGTTTTGCCTTTAGTTCTACTTTAAATACATATTATATAATGTAGAATAATAAAATATGTTAATTATAAATTAACATTCTGGGCAATAGAATGCGTTTATGCTAAATGCGTATAAATGCTTGTTAGAACCGTGGCTTTTACAGCAGGTTTTTTTTTTTACTGCCTTTCTCCTGTAGGGAGAAAATGCATCCAAAGGAGCACAGTATACACAAAGCTTAAAGTGGTTGTGAACCCTTATATATACCTAGTGAAGTGATTGGCCTCAGGTGATACACAGAGATTAAACAAATCCTCCTAATTAAGTTATAGCCATCTATCTGCAGTCTTCTCTTCTCTACATCTGTTCAAAGTGCTGAATTTTAAAGCTTGTCTGAGCTGTCAGGAAAAGGGGGGTGTAGAGCTGAGGTAACACTCTGCAGAGCTCAGTGAGGAGAGCTCTGATAGCTGATTGAAGGAAGGAAACGACACTCCCCCCCCCCCCCCCCCCCCGTCCACACAGCTCACAGGAACAGAGCTGAGGCTGTCAATCTGCTGGAGATCCCTCCCCTGTCAACATTTTTCTCTTGGTGTCTAGAAAATTTGTCAGAAGTGATTTATGCTGATAGAGGAATGAAGCAGCAGCCATAAATGACACTTGGTGCTGTTAAAGTGTTACTAATCCCATAACAGTAAAATCAGTGTGTATATGCAGTAAAGCATGCTTGTTATACTCACATAAGGGGTTAAATCATCAGCATTGTGTAAAATGGCTGTTTGATCCTGTCTTCTCTGATCTTCCCCTTCTTCCAGAGTCCCCAAACCAACTCTGAATAGTACAGAGGCCAGGGGACAAGCTGCACATGCTCAGTTTGGTGTGTATTGCTAGATATTTTTTTTTCCTTGAGAAAGTGCATGTGATCTGCACAGGGCCAATCAGCACTGTCCAGATAGAGGGTCGGGGGTCCTGCAGCCTCATAGGACAATCAGAAGAGAATAAAAACTCCTCCTACAAGTTTTAACCAGACACTGATAGAAGTCACAAGACTGCTATATACTGCTGACGAGAAAAGGTATTTAGCAGTTTACATTTGCTAAAACTCTTGCATTTTCATGTTCTGTGTACTGTGGGAGACCTGATATAGTGAATGCAGGGTCCTGTTTAGTAACACTTTAATTGAGACAAGTATACACTATAGCGGGATATGCTTTGTTCATATTTCATGTCTGAGGTTTACAACCACTTTAAAAGAAAAAAATCCACATTTACTGTGCCCCAAAAATGTGAAAAGTAAATGACTGAGATTATCGCCGGCAGGGAGAGAGAGCACATTGAAACTAAGCACAAGAGACCTGGCATGTGAAGCCTTTGAGGGTAGTTGGTACATTAAGTGGCCAAAATAACAGGATTAAAGAGAAGAAAATAATAAGCAGGGGTCAAATGTGCAGTTATTTGCAAAACAAGAGCTCTGGGGAGGGTACCCAGTAGAGAATCAAATTGTCAGACAAAACAATGATGATCCCTGCCCAGTGATTGAAGAATATCAAGTCCCAGTAACACCAATGGCTGAACATAGCAGAAATTGAACTGCAAGTCCCAGTGTTTCATAAAAACACACAGTAGAAATAGAACTTCAAGTCCCAATGCTAGCCCCAATGTCCTGTAAAAACCCTCACTGGAAAGTTTTGCATTACCTGTTAGTCTCAGGGATTGAGTGAAATCAAAAAGCCCCTGCCATTCCTTGCAATCGAGAGACCGAGCCCTGCCTCAGTTTAGAGTTCGGGCTTTTAAGCTTTGCCTGCTTGGTCCTCCTACAGACCTTAAAAGGCCTCAGGAGGGAGGTGGCATGCAAAGGCTGATGGCTGCAAGATCTTTTAGGAGCAAGCCCTTTATCTCTGGGCAACTGTTGTAGCAGTTGCAGGTGACCATGCACTTGAGCACAAATGGATGTTCTACTGTTTAGGTGACAGGCCCTCTAGGTGCCTTTAGGTTACTTTTTGATCTACCACTTTCCTACAGAAACCCCTGCTAAGCGCTGTTGACATTGCCACATTGGAGGGGAGAGGGAGCAGGAAGGGGGGCTACTGAGAGCCCCTCTTCAGTTTTGCTGGAGGCTGGGAATCAAAGAGCAAGAAGATAGGTTGCAGAGAGACCATCTCTCCACAGTACTTAAAGCGGAGTTTCGCGGAAAAATTTTTTTTTAGATGTCAACAGCTGCAAATACTGCAGCTGCTGACTTTTAAAATAAGGACACATACCTGTCCCGGGGTCCAGCGATGTCGGCACCCGAGACCGAACCGTCCCTCGATCCTCGGGTGCTGCCGCCGCCATTCTCACTGAGGGGATCAGGAAGTGAAGCGTTGTGGCTTCACTGCCCGGTTCCCTACTGCGCATGCGCGAGCCGCGCTGCTCGTCTACACTGGTCCCCGTTGTGTTGTGGGAACTGTGTATTTCCCACAACACAACGGGGGTGGGCGGGGGGTCTGCGGCTAGCTGCGGCTAGCTATACCCGGAAGTGGGTGCAGATACCTGTATTATACAGGTGTCTGCACCCCCCTCCCCCCTGAAAGGTGCCAATTGTGACACTGGAGGGGGGGAGGAATCCGATGAGCGGAAGTTCCACTTTAGGGATGGAACTCCGCTTTAAAAGTGGAAGAGCAAAGTTTGTGTTAGTAGATAGCCATGTTCTTTTTAGTTCCGTTTCTATGTTCTTTCTTTAATGGTCACTAGAAATTACGGATACTGTGATCCCTTGTCCTATATGGGGCCAGGCACCAAAGGCTCTGAGCACTAGATTGGGTCTATTCATGCATTTGCCAGAAGCAAAGACTGCAGGCACCAAGGCAAACTGTGGAAGTATAAAAGGTTTACCCAGGGAGGACTGTGGTGGTTATGCTGGCTGGGAGTCTGTTTTTATATCCTTTTGTAAGCATTAAAGCCCAGCTCCATCCAAAATTTTTATTTTTCTGTTTTGGATAGAATAGGGGAGTGTTAAAAATGTTGGGTTTTGAATGTTGTCTCTATCCTTGCTAAGGAGATTTATCTCTAAGAGTTGAATTTTGTCTGTCTTCACGGTGGAGAATTTTCTTCTTTTTCTTGTTCTGACACCTGCCATCTGGACAGGAAGAGAGGCTAACACTAATACACAAAGCAATAAAAATCCTTAAGAGGTTATACACCCTCCTTCATAATTGAAAAACGGGCCAGGACTACAGAACACCTTCCCCATCACCTCTTCTCTGTAACATGGGGGAATGGGTTCTGTAGTTCACAGTGATTGTTGGGTATAGTGCTAGCTGATAACAGCACAAACAGAGCATGGGAAGAATTCAACTGACAAGATTTCTAGAAGTATTGACTTTTTTTTTTCACTTATCGAATAGGTATAGGCAACGCTGTATCCTGGCCTAGGCCAACAAGGCCCAGGCCTAGAGCAGCACTTTGCAGGGGGGCAGCACGGAAGAGTCCCCGCCGGCTTGTGCTACACTGTTAGTGTAGCGCCAGTCTTATGGGGCAGACTGGGTTGAGAGCGGTCGCACTGCTTCCGGTATGCGTGCGGCCGGCATTCCGCAATTGTTGGGGGCGCCGCTTCTAATTTTGATTGTCCTATCATCCTGGACCACAAACCTTCCTCACTGTGCTATGTTTTCTGCTGCACCATTGGCATGGTTATATCTTCTTAGTCCTCTCCATAAAATTATCAGAAATTTGTGCTTAAAGTAGAACTATAGGCAACGCTTTTTTTTTTTTTTTTCATTTTGGATAGAATAAGGGAGCCTAAACCTGTTAGTTTAGTTTTACCATCCCTGTGCCATTCCAGAGATTTCCCTTCACTTCCTGCCCCACAGCCAAACAGGAAGTGAGAGGAAATCTATGCAAATTAAGGGAATCCATTGCCCCTCCCCAGGCCCTCAGAACTAGTGTCCCCACTCCAAAATTTTCAGGGCGTGTCTTAAACAGCAAGGGGTGTGACCTTGACAGGAAGGGGTGGGTCCTATTTAAAGCGTGCACGAGTTTAGTCAGGCCCAGGGAAGCACAAAACCTAAATACACTACTGGGTATAGGCTTTCGATTGTATATTTACTAGACCAAAAGGGAAAAGGGAGTTGCCCCACACTTGCATAACACATAAACCCCTTCCTTGATGACGCCTCTTTAGGGGTAACGTGTTTGACAGAGATGCATCTGTGACAACATCATGCACGTGCTTTGGATTGTTTTTCCCACATGATTTAATGCTTGCACTGTAATATAAATTAATTTATACATATTCTGCACTATGAGGCTTCTTCTGTGCTTTCTTCTTTGATGTCTGTGATGTACATGGTTGGAGATAAGATCTAACATCGAGTGCCCGGGTTGGGCATCTGTGTAGTGATCTCCTTGGAGCCTGTCAGTGGAGCCCATGATTGGTCTTTACTGAAAAGTGCAGTTGATCTCCTCCTTGAATGAGATATATAATGCCGCGTATACACGATCGGAAATGCCGCCAGCAAAACTCAGATGAGAGCTTTTTGTCAGAAAATGCGACCGTGTGTATGCTCCATCTGACTTTTGCTGGCGGAATTCCAGCCAGCAAAAGATTGAGAGCATGTCATCTATTTTTCGGTCCGGAAAAGTTCCTATCTGAAAATGCGTTTGTCTGTATGCAATTCGGATGCGCAAAAAATCATACATGCTCAGAAACATTGAACTTCATTTTCTCGGCTCATCGTAGTGTTGTACGTCACCGCGTTCTTGACGGTCGAAAGTTCAGAGAACTTTTGAGTGACCGTGTGTATGCAAGGCAAGCTTGAGCGGAATTCCGTCGGAAAAACCATCCAAGTTTTTTCTGACGGAAATTCCGATCGTGTGTATGGGGCATTAGACCTATAAGAGGCTGTGCATGAGAGACCGCAGTGGAGCACTTTTTATCCTATTGGCACTTTGAGCACTGTGTATCACTTTGGCGATTATTTGCCATTGGAGTGGGACTTTTCTTATCATTTAGGGGTATTTTATCTCTTCTGCAATAAAAGCCTGTTTGGTCGTTGTTTCATACAGCAGAACTTCAGTTCTGGTTTAATTGTCTTTCTTTGGGTTGGAAGGTACTGGGTTTTTAAAAGTTCATTTTCAGATTTAAAAATAGTCAGAACTAAATGGCTTTCCCCCTTGTGTCACTCACTCTATTGTTTTGTAAAATATTATTTTATGCTAAGATTGTCAAGAAATGTTAAATTTTGTAAAATCTGCTCCTTTGAGGGAAGAGTGCATACTGGATGTAGAGCTGGAATAGCTACAGTGCCTTGCAAAAGTATTTGGCCCCCTTGAACTTTTCAACCTTTTGCCACATTTCAGGCTTCAAACATAAAGATATAAAATTTTAAATTTTTTGTGAAGAATCACCAACAAGTGGGACACAATTGTGAAGTGGAACGAAATCTATTGGATATTTTAAACTTTTTTAGCAAATAAAAAACTGAAAAGTGGTGCGTGCAAAATTATTCGGCCCCTTTACTTTCAGTGCAGAAAACTCACTCCAGAAGTTCAGCGAGGATCTCTGAATGATCCAATGTTGTCCTAAATGACTGATGGTGATAAATAGAATCCACCTGTGTGTAATCAAGTCTCTGTATAAATGCACCTGCTCTGTGATAGTCTCAGGGTTCTGTTGAAAGCGCAGAGAGCATCATGAAGACAAAGGAACACACCAGGCAGGTCCGTAATACTGTTGTGGAGAAGTTTAAAGCCGGATTTGGATACAAAAAGATTTCCCAAGCTTTAAACATCCCAAGGAGCACTGTGCAAGCGATCATTTTGAAATGGAAGGAGTATCAGACCACTGCAAATCTACCAAGACCTGGCTGTCCCTCTAAACTTTCAGCTCAGACAAGGAGAAGACTGATCAGAGATGCAGCCAAGAGGCCCATGATCACTCTGGATGAACTGCAGAGAACTACAGCTGAGGTGGGAGAGTCTGTCCATAGGACAACAATCAGTCGTACACTGCACAAATCTGGCCTTTATGGAAGAGTGGCAAGAAGAAAGCCATTTCTCAAAGATATCCATAAAAAGTCTCGTCTAAAGTTTGCCACAAGTCACCTGGGAGACACACCAAACATGTGGAAGAAGGTGCTCTGGTCCGATGAAACCAAAATCGAACTTTTTGGCCACAATGCAAAACGATATGTTTGGCGTAAAAGCAACACAGCTCATCACACTCAACACACCATCCCCACTGTCAAACATGGTGGTGGCAGCATCATGGTTTGGGCCTGCTTTTCTTCAGCAGGGACAGGGAAGATGGTTAAAATTGAGGGGAAGATGGATGCAGCCAAATACAGGACCATTCTGGATGAAAACCTGTTGGAGTCTGCAAAAGACCTGAAACTGGGACGGAGATTTATCTTCCAACAAGACAATGATCCCAAACATACAGCAAAATCTACAAAGGAATGGTTCACAAATAAACGTATCCAGGTGTTAGAATGGCCAAGTCAAAGTCCAGACCTGAATCCAATCGAGAATCTGTGCAAAGAGCTGAAAACTGCTGTTCACAAACGCTCTCCATCCAACCTCACTGAGCTCGAGCTGTTTTGCAAGGAAGAATGGGCAAGAATTTCAGTCTCTCGATGTGCAAAACTGATAGAGACATACCCCAAGCGACTTGCAGCTGTAATCGCAGCAAAAGGTGGCTCTACAAAGTATTAACGCAAGGGGGCCGAATAATTTTGCACGCCCCACTTTTCATTTTTTTATTAGTTAAAAAAGTTTCAACAATCCAATAGATTTCGTTCCACTTCACAATTGTGTCCCACTTGTTGGTGATTCTTCACAAAAAATAAAAATTTTATATCTTTATGTTTGAAGCCTGAAATGTGGCAAAAGGTTGAAAAGTTCAAGGGGGCCGAATACTTTCGCAAGGCACTGTATATTAAATAGACAGAATGCTATGACATTGTACCATTTATCCCACTGTCTGTGTATTCATATGGGCTGTACAGTATGTGAACTTTACAGTACCAGTTGGAGTGTGTATATTTAATGGGCTAGGTTATTTCTCATAATAAAAATAGTTTTTTTTTTGCGTATGCCCATATGCTGTACTTGTGTTTACTATAGCAACATCGTATACATGAGTACAGCAGTGCCCAACCGTTCATGCCATTTAAAGGCTGTACTCTGCACTGGGCTGTCCAGGTGGAAGAAATACACTGGGAATTAAGTTGAATAGACTCTTATGCCGCGTACACACGGTCGTACTTTTCGTCTACAAAAGTCGGACAGCCTGTCCGACAGACTTCCGGCAGACTTTCGGCGGACTTGCGGCGGACTTGCTGCAGACTTTCTAACGAACAGACTTGCCCACACACGACCACACAAAAGTACGAAAGCTTAGTACGCGGTGACGTACACCAAGTCCGACGAGACTATAAAACGGAAGTTCAATAGCCCGTACGACACCCTTTGGGCTCCTTCTGCTAATCTCGTGTTTATCTCGTGTTAGTAGAAGTTTGGTGAGAGACGATTCGCGCTTGTGAGACTCGTATTTTTCAGTTCGTTTTAACTGTTGTTCAGTCTGTGCTTGTGAGGTTTGTATCTGCTTTTCAGTGCGTTTGGTCAGTTGGCATTGAGAAATCTTTGTTTTATTGGCCGCTCGTTCCTGATTTTCAGGTCGCTCTTCACAGGCCTTGCTGTTCTTCAGTGCGTTCTGTTTAGTGCGTTCTGACCAGCCGACCGTTTTGAAGCCATGTTACCTGTACGTACTCGTCGTCGAGCTCGTGCATTGTATGTGCTTGGTGCTGTAGTTTATTCTTCAGACCAAGACCAGTCCATGAACAGGGCGAGGAGGAGTTCATGGACCAAGAATTGGTTGCTTCAGCGTGACCAGTTCTCTCATATGCCTTTGCTCCGTGAGATCCGTGAGAATAATCCTGAGGATTTCAGGAACTTTCTCCGGATGACGGACCCCGTTTTTGATCGTTTGGTGGCTTTGCTGACCCCCTATATCAGCAGGCAGGATACCTGCATGAGGCAAGCCATCACTCCGGAGCAGAGGCTGGTCGCTACCTTGCGGTATTTGGCCACAGGGAGAAGCCTGCAGGACCTTAAGTTCTCGACAGGCATCTCCCCCCAGGCTCTGGGGATCATTATCCCAGAGACCTGTTCTGCCATCATACAGGTCCTGCAGAAGGACTATATTAAGGTAAGATATTTTTCTTTTATTAGCATCACATGTTCTTTTATGTAATCTTTGATAATGTAATGTATTTCTTGCTTCAAACACTACTTACCATCATTGCAATATAGTGTGAATGTCCCCTTTTTATCCTCACACATGCTGGAATTTTTTCCTGTTATTTTTTGTCATGCATGTATATTTTCCTTTAATAACCTTCCCAGCATGAAGTGATGGGAACATATCCACCTAGTCTACTCATTTTGAATGTATTTTGTTGGAGTGTATTTAGTGTGCTTATAATTAGCAATTATCTAGATTTCACAACCCCCCCCCCCCCCACCTAAACTCAATCCAAATAGTGTGCTGCTAATGAGCAATTATCTAGATTTCACAACCCCCCCCCCCCCCACCTAAACTCAATCCAAATAGTGTGCTGCTAATGAGCAATTATCTAGATTTCACAACCCCCCCCCCCCCCCACCTAAACTCAATCCAAATAGTGTGCTGCTAATGAGCAATTATCTAGATTTCACAACCCCCCCCCCCCCCCACCTAAACTCAATCCAAATAGTGTGCTGCTAATGAGCAATTATCTAGATTTCACAACCCCCCCCCCCCCCCACCTAAACTCAATCCAAATAGTGTGCTGCTAATGAGCAATTATCTAGATTTCACAACCCCCCCCCCCCCCCACCTAAACTCAATCCAAATAGTGTGCTGCTAATGAGCAATTATCTAGATTTCACAACCCCCCCCCCCCCCCACCTAAACTCAATCCAAATAGTGTGCTGCTAATGAGCAATTATCTAGATTTCACAACCCCCCCCCCCCCCACCTAAACTCAATCCAAATAGTGTGCTGCTAATGAGCAATTATCTAGATTTCACAACCCCCCCCCCCCCCACCTAAACTCAATCCAAATAGTGTGCTGCTAATGAGCAATTATCTAGATTTCACAACCCCCCCCCCCCCCCACCTAAACTCAATCCAAATAGTGTGCTGCTAATGAGCAATTATCTAGATTTCACAACCCCCCCCCCCCCCCCCACCTAAACTCAATCCAAATAGTGTGCTGCTAATGAGCAATTATCTAGATTTCACAACCCCCCCCCCCCCCACCTAAACTCAATCCAAATAGTGTGCTGCTAATGAGCAATTATCTAGATTTCACAACCCCCCCCCCCCCCACCTAAACTCAATCCAAATAGTGTGCTGCTAATGAGCAATTATCTAGATTTCACAACCCCCCCCCCCCCCCCACCTAAACTCAATCCAAATAGTGTGCTGCTAATGAGCAATTATCTAGATTTCACAACCCCCCCCCCCCCCCACCTAAACTCAATCCAAATAGTGTGCTGCTAATGAGCAATTATCTAGATTTCACAACCCCCCCCCCCCCCCCCCACCTAAACTCAATCCAAATAGTGTGCTGCTAATGAGCAATTATCTAGATTTCACAACCCCCCCCACCTAAACTCAATCCAAATAGTGTGCTGCTAATGAGCAATTATCTAGATTTCACAACCCCCCCCCCCCCCACCTAAACTCAATCCAAATAGTGTGCTGCTAATGAGCAATTATCTAGATTTCACAACCCCCCCCCCCCCCCACCTAAACTCAATCCAAATAGTGTGCTGCTAATGAGCAATTATCTAGATTTCACAACCCCCCCCCCCCCCCCACCTAAACTCAATCCAAATAGTGTGCTGCTAATGAGCAATTATCTAGATTTCACAACCCCCCCACCCCCACCCTCGTTAAAATTTGCTTGAATGTTCTGTGGTCTTGATTTGTCTAAAGCAAATATATGTTTCAGTTTGCAAAATGCATGTGCACTCTACAAGTGCATTTGTTCCAGTGCTTTAGTAAATGAGCAGAAGCTCTGCTGATTTCCATCATCAAATCATATGCAAGCCTCAAAGTGTTTTCATTAATTGCCCTTGCCTGTGATTGTGTACTCCTTTCAACATGAATGCCTTTTTACATTACCTCATTTACTGTAAGCTGGTTAGCAACTGCACCTGCAGAGTGCCACAACTGCAGTCTTGTAGCCTTTTTAGTCCCTAAATTCCTGCGTGTCCTAAAATAAATATTTTTTAGGGATTTCACAACCCCCTAAAATGTAATCAATGTTCCATCAGAGGGGGTGAGCAATCTGATAAGTGTGCCTTTCCATATTAGTTATTCCAGAGGAATTAAATTATTGAATGTTATACTGATGCTGGGGAATAATGTTTTTAATTGTCAAATTTTCTTGCAATGTTAGCTTCCAAATTAATTGATTTTGGTTTTCTTGTTTGATTCCCCAGTTTCCTTCAACGCCACAGGAATGGCAGACTGTGGCATCCCATTTTGCCAGCCGTTGGGACTTTCCCAATTGTGGAGGGGCTATAGATGGGAAACATGTCCACATTGTGCCACCACCCCATTCGGGGTCATATTATTTTAATTATAAGGGGTTCCACAGTATTGTTTTAATGGCGGTGGTGTCGGCACACTATGATTTTTTATATGTGGACGTGGGGAAGAATGGCCGGATGTCGGATGGAGGAGTATTTGCCCAGACGGAGTTCTGCCAGCGTCTCCAGAGTGGTGGGCTGGGATTGCCACCTGATGAGGATAACGTGGAAGGACTCCCCTTTGTCTTCATTGCGGATGAAGCCTTCGCTCTCAGCAACCACCTCATGAGGCCATTCCCCCAAAGAACCCTCACCCCAGAGAGGAGGGTTTTTAATTACCGGCTGGCCAGAGCTAGAAGAGTGGTTGAGAATGCGTTTGGAATTCTGGCCAGCCGGTTCCGCCTGTTTCAAACAGCCATTAATTTGGCGGAATACAAACTGAATTTTATCATTTTAACCTGCTGCATTCTGCACAACTTTTTAAACAAACATTCTGCCAATTATATAGGCACAGTTGGGCCTGAGGCCGGACAAATAGAAGCCAACCTTACAGGCCTGGATACTGTCCGTACTGGCTTGGCCCCCCAAAGTTCCCGTCAAGTTAGACAGCAATATGTTAATTATTTTATGGGTAGGGGGGCCATTGCAATGGGCCAGGATATATAATTTTTTAGAATAAAAAAAAATATTGCTGAAATCTGGCATTATATTTATTGCTTGCCTTTCTTTTGGGCTGTCTCCTAGGTTATGGTCGAGCAGTTGTAGTGCCAACTGTATTAGAATTTTAAAAATGTCTAAATAAGCTCCATTGCCACTGTAAACAACTTTTTTACAATTATAACCAAACTGATACTGAGCCTTGAAATAACAAACCACACATTTTTTAAAATACTATAAGGAGATGTTTTTATTAATGGTTGTTATGCATTCAGTTCTGCATTTAGTAGAAAATGTTCATAGACAAAAATATAATGATATCTTAATAATGTAGCAAAATATAATTATATTTAAATATTTCTACACAATCCACAAAAAAATATTTTTTGTTTTTTGATTTTCGCAAACAGGCTTTTTTTTTTTTTGGGAAAATCAAGTTTTTTTTTTTTTTTGTTTAAAAGCAATTTTTTTTTTTTTTTTTTTTTTTTTTTTAATAAAGTTTTTTTAATTTTTTTTTTTGGTTTTTTAATCTAGTTTTTTATTTTTTGTGTTTTTTAAAATCAAATTTTTAATTTTTTTGGTTTTTTCTAATCAATTTTTTTGATTTTTTTGGTTTTTTAAAATCAATTTATTTATTTTTTTGGTTTTTTAAAATCAATTATTTTTATTTTTTTGGTTTTTTAAAATCAATTATTTTTATTTTTTGGGTTTTTTAAAATCAATTTATATTTTTTTTTATTTTTTGAAAATCATTTTGTAAATTTTTTGGTTTTTTTCAAATAAATTTTTGTGATTTTTTTGGTTTTTTAAAATTAATTTTTTGGTTTTTTTTTGGTTATTTAAAATCACTTTTTTTTTAAATTTGTGTTTTTTAGAAAATCAAGTTTTATTTTTTTGTGGATTTTTGAGCTATATACGAGAAACAGCCCTCCTTTTTGACATTAGGTTAAACAGCCATTTATGTTCTGCCAAAACAAGAAAGAGAAGGCCCAGAATGGGGTCAGCAAAACAGGAAATGAAGGACATGATTGATGTTTTGGGGTTTAAAAAAAGGGCATTTAGATTCTACCCAAAACATCAATCATGTCCTTCATTTCCTGCTGCATACGATCCAGCCGATTACGCATTTCATCAATGTCTTTATTCCAGGCCATTATTTGACCAATTAGCCGTTGGGCACTTTCAGAGGTGAAATAGTCACTTGTTGTTGTTGTACCTAAAGTGGAATGAAACCAAAAAATGTCTTTAGAAATATGCACACATACATAGTTTACCTTACCATAAATAAAGCTGTTGTCTCAGACACTGACCTGGTGGGGTGCCCATGTAGCCTAATTCCTCCACATCCTCGGGGGTGGCACTGTTGCTTGAATGAAGCACAACCAGATCCCCTAAAATAGAGTAGACAAATTAAATTAAACAAAAGGCAGCCATGCATAGATTAACGTAAGCTGGTGTGTCAGACACTCACCTGGTGGGGTGCCCATGTCACCCACCTCTCCTTCCTCAACATCCTCAATGGGACTTGGGCTGATTGCCCAATCAGGTTTTGCTTGGGGTGGACTGTCTTCTTGTTCTTGGCTGAGTGATTTTTCCCCTATGTGAAACCCAAAATTATTATTAATCTAATTAGCACACAGATATTTTAGGACATAGTAATTTTCCTACATTTGTAGTGAAGTGGTTTGTGTAGAGTTCCTATTTTACCTCAATATTTAACATTATAAAGACATATTGGATAGATAGATATCAATATCTCAAAATATAGTTAATAATCTTTTGATCTCTCTCTATATCTGGAACAAAATCTCTAAATATCTAACTAAATGTCAATCCCAAAAAATAAGATAACTTCAAATATTCAAAAAGAATGTTTTACATTTCTATATCTATCTATCTATCTACCTATCTATATATATCTCGCTCTCTCTATATATATATATCTATATCTATATATATCTATATATATATATATATATATATATATATATCTATATATGATATATAGAAATATATAGATATAGATATAGATATAGATATAGATATAGATATATAGATATAAATATATATATATAAATATATATATATATATATATATATATAGATATAAATATATATATATAAATATATATATATATATATAAATATATATATATATATATATATATATATAGATATAAATATATATATATAAATATATATATATATATATATATATATATATATATATAAATATAAATATATATATATAAATATATATATATATATAAATATAAATATATATATATATATAAATATAAATATATAAATATAAATATATATATATAAATATAAATATATATATATAAATATATATATATATATATATATATATAAATATATATATATAAATAATATATATATAAATATAATATATATATATATATATATATATATATATATATATATATATATATTTAAATATATATATATATATAAATATATATAAATATATATATATTTAAATATATATATATAAATATATAAATATATATATATATATATCTCGAGATATATGGATATGTAACGAGGTTTATTAAAAGATCGTTTAAAACGATGAACAAAAATTCATATAGGAAGGAAAAGCACATGGAGCAGTATACAAGGTAATAAACACAAGAGAAAAACACGACAAGTACTTACTTTTTTTAAGAACTTTCCGGATACGTCGGTATTGATCCGGCTCCCTGAGTTTCAGGTCAGACCATCTTTTTCGCAATTGATCTTTGGAGCGCTGGACCCCAAAAGATGCCTGCAAAGTCTCCACGACCTTCGCCATGATTTTGGCCTTGCGCAAATTTGGCCGTACGTACGGCCCATAATTGCCATCATAGTCGTCTTTGTGAAGAATGGCCACCATCTCCACCATCTCTTTAAAACTCATATTAGAGGCCTTAAATCTAGGCCTCATAGATTTCGTTGACGTTCCAGCCTCCGGGCTGTCTCCACTACCTGAGGTCGTCAACATTTCAGGTGACTCCGCCATTCTTTAACTCCACTACGCGCCGTAACAAAAAATGGGCGGAGAACATGAGTTAATTTCGAACGTCAGGGGCGGGCGACGCAGGCGGAGTTTCACACATGCGTAGTGTATAAAGAGGGGCCTTGTGCACGTGTCGTACGTACGTTCTGTGCGTCGAATTAGGGGGCGGAGAACATGAGTTAATTTCGAACGTCAGGGGCGGGCGACGCAGGCGGAGTTTCACACATGCGTAGTGTATAAAGAGGGGCCTTGTGCACGTGTCGTACGTACGTTCTGTGCGTCGAATTAGGGGGCGGAGAACATGAGTTAATTTCGAACGTCAGGGGCGGGCGACGCAGGCGGAGTTTCACACATGCGTAGTGTATAAAGAGGGGCCTTGTGCACGTGTCGTACGTACGTACTGTGCGTAGGTGATAGTGGACCAGGACGTTACAAAACGAAGGTAATTTTAATTTCATTTTTATTTGTTTTTTTTTTGGGGGGGGGGGGTTTTATGGTCATGACTTTCGAGCAAGCGGCCTATATGGCTTGATAGATTGATGAGGCCTACATAGGGAGAAGATGATGAGGGGTTAGCAGAAACCTAATAAGTGTTTTTTGTCTTGTGACTTTATATTTTCCAGATATAATGAATCCCCTATTTAAGGATCCAGAGTTCCTTACTGCTTTCATCACGAAATATCGAGAGATGAGGAATTTGTGGGAGGTAAAACACCCTCAGTATTATGCTAAGCATGTGAGGAAGTCAACGCTGGAGAGACTTCTGTCCTTTGTCCAGGCGACCATCCCGGACGCAACAATGGAGATATTGCTCAAGAAAATTGGGGGCTTGAGGAATATGTATAAGAGGGAGCATAAGAAGATCCAGGAATCTATGAGATCAGGAGCATCAGCAGATGATGTTTATGTACCCAGGCTGTGGTACTACAATCAGCTACGTTTTCTTGATGACCAGACTGAAGCCAGGGCATCACTTTCAACCCTTCCCTCCACCCTTCCCTCCACCCTTCCCTCCACCCCAGCAGAGGCTGATGAGGAGCAAGCTGGGTCTTCCATCCTGGATGAACCAGATATGACCATCTGGAGTCAGGTAAATTAGTTTAAACAATATTTACTGTACTAATATTAATGAGGTTAACTGGATGTTAGAATTTTCTCACAGATTTTTGCACTCAAAATTGTGTAGACATATCAATTGACAGGAGTAGCTAAATATGTTTGGCACCTGCTAGAAAAAATTAGGGTGTCTGATTAGACTCTTTTCTTAAAGAGATGTATTCACATTAAATTTGCTAGTCATGAGAAATAAATTGTGTGTCATTGATGAACCCCAAAAAATATACTAAAACTATGTCCTTTTTTTATACACAGGATGAGTCCATCCAGGAGGAATGTGGGGAAAGTGGCAGGCAGGAGGAGACCGGGCCCATGGACAGCCTGGAGGAGGCCAGATTCCCCATCATCCTGGAGGAGGCTGGGCCCAGTGTCAGGCAGGAGGTGGCTGGTCCCAGTGAGGTGGCTGGGCCAAGTGAGGTGGCTGCTCCCAGTGAGGTGGCTGGGCCCAGTAGGAGCATGACCCAATCCCAAGTGCCTCCCCTCCGCCTTCCCAAAAAAAGGGCCAGGAAGGGGGCCGTCACACAAGAGGCATCCCTGCGCCTCATGCAAGAGGCCACACGTTTTCTGAGGAGCCCCCCCGAAGCAGAAGAGGCCTATGGCTGCTACTTAGCCAGCAGGCTTCTACAAATGGACTGGGAGCAGCGTCTCATTTGCGAGCGCCTATTTGGGGAAACTATACAGAAGGGGCTGCAGGGCACGCTAACCCGAAACACCCAACTACATGAGGCAGCCCCCCCTCCTCCTCCTCCTCCTCCTCCTCCTCCTCCTCCTCCTCCTCCTGCCACAACTGAAACACCACAGCCACAGCCTCCAAAGAAGGCTACAGGGAAGGCTGCAGGGAAGGGTGCAGGGCAGCGTGGAGGGAAGGCTGCAGGGAAGAGAAGAAAGTGATGACCTGGGTTCAGTCTGGTCTGACAGAAGACGCAGGCTGTTGTAGTACCACAGTCTGGGGACATCTATATCATCTGCTGGTGCTGTTGATCTCTGGGATTCTTGGACCAGATTGTGCTCCCTCTTATATGGACTCCTCAAGATCCCAATTTTCTGGTACACAGACTTTTTCCAGCGTTGACTTCCTCTTTTTTTTTATTTTGACCATGAATAAATGGATCTTTTTTTGAGTTTAGCAAAAGATTTTATGTGTTTTCTTTTAAATCATTGATTTTACACACAATGTTAAATTATCAAGGGACAACAATCTCATTGAGTTTGCAAAAACACAACAAAAATACATTACTAATGTTAATAATGTTCGAGTGGTAAGTCTGGGAAAGAACAAAAATATACATAACCAAAAACGGGGCTTTGGGTTAACTTTATCTTTAAAATAACAAATAATCACTAGAAAAAAAAAACATTATAATGGGTTCTTTGTAGTAACTTTACAAACCTAAAAAATAAAAAAAAAAAAAAAAAAATAAATAAAATACAAATGGGTTATTTGTGGTAACTTTACAAACCTAAAAAAGATAAAAAAATAAAGTAACAAATAAAAATAAAAAAAAAAAAATACAAATGGGTTATTTGTGGTAACTTTACAAAACTAAAAAATATAAAAAAATAAAGTAACAAATAAAACTAAAAAATAAAAATACAAATGGGTTATTTGTGGTAACTTTACAAAACTAAAAAATATAAAAAAATAAAGTAACAAATAAAACTAAAAAATAAAAATACAAATGGGTTATTTGTGGTAACTTTACAAACACCAAAAAATGAAAATTAAAAATCTAGAGATAAACATATAAAAAAGTTCAACACCAATCATAAAATAAATATCTGGATAAAAATTACAAGAAAATATGATTCCACACAAAAAAAAAAACAAAAAAAAACAAAAGGTACAAAGTATTATATTAGTATGGAAACATTGTTTTTAAAAAGCATACTATATCATTCATGAGATCAAAGAGAAAAAGAATCCAGAAATCAGTTTGGGAGAACTCTGAATATGAACAGCAAAACACCTTCGTTCTTTATAGAGCATTCGTAATGAAGAAATAAAATGCGCTGCATTCAACGATCACAGATTTTGCAGCGTGATGAATGTGCTACCTACAATACGAACACTAGTTTTACTAGACCGAGTGCTTCCGTTTAGTTTTTGCTTATGAGCATGCGTCGTATTTTTGTCCGTCCGACTAGCATACAGACGAGCGGACTTCGGGGTCCGTCGTAGGTACGAAGTAAAAGTTTTGAAGCATGTTTCAAATCTAAAGTACGTCGGATTTGAGGCTAAAAAAGTCAGTTGAAAGTTCGGAGAAGCCCACACACGATCGGATTACCAGCCAGCTTTAGTCCATCAGCGTCTGTTGGACTTTTGTAGACGAAAAGTAGGACCGTGTGTACGCGGCATTACAGTGTATATCCATTAAAAATAATGTAGTCAAATGTGTCTTAGCCCTGGTCCGCATTGGTGCGTTTAGACATGCGATTTGACACGTTGAATCGGCAGCAATTGCCATTTGCAGCGCCGCATCGATTTCAAAAAGTAGTTTCTGTACTACTTTTTGCAATTTCCATTGACATCTGTGCAGAAACCCGCACAGATGTCTGTGAAATTGCCGCCGAAATAAGGACTGACGTGCGGAACTGAAATCGTGCCAGTTCAGCTGAACTCACACCGCTTCATTCCTGCAGCTCAGTGTGAACCTGGGCTTAAACTATTACTGGTACAATTGCCTGAAATCCTTATACTTGTCTTCCCGCAAACTGTTGCACAGTGCAAATTTAAACTTCAGAGGTTATGCACAACCAGTCAAGCTCTATTAAATTGCACCATGCTATCAGTCTAAAATGTTTGCAGGTATCAGAGGCTTAAGGAGGATTTTTTTTTTTTTCAACTAAGGGATGACATTAGACAGGCATACAGGTATATTGATTAGGTTAGGAGAGGGACATCTACTGATATGTTTCCCCAGCATTTAGGTACAGTATATGCATTGACCAGTCACCATCACTGCCATTGTTGTGAGGCTAGTTTTGGCTGTTGTATAGATTTGGCTTGGAAATTTGTCAAAGACTGCTGCAATGAAGAGATGATAGCTACAATATAGGATGCACTGTTTATTGGCGCCCTTCTGAGGGGCAGCAAGCCAGCTGACAAGCATTGCAATCACTTGTCAAAGCAGAGTTACACCCATTTAAAAGTCAGCAGCTACAAAAAGTGTAACTGCTGACTTTTAATAATCAGACACTCACCTGTCCCATGGTCCAGCGATGCAGGCGCAAGAAGCCCCGCTCCTCTCCACCTCCTCTCCATGGCGCTGGCATTATAACTGTGGGCACCCGGCTGTGGCTTTACAGCCAGGCACGTGCTGTGAATGGCCTGCCAACCTTCTGGGACCTGTGACGTGTTTTAGAAGATTGGGGGGAGAGGTGACCTTCTTTCCAGCACCGCTGCACCAGGGGAGGAAGTGGGAGATGGATGCCTGTAAAAACAGGGTACCCGCTCCACCCCCAAAAAAATTACATGCTAAATGTGGCATGTCAGGGGGTCACCAGCACTTAAAGCAGAAGTTTCATTTTTGGGTGGAACTCCGCTTTAAGGCATATGAAGATTTCCAAAGGATTTCTGGGATTTATGAAAAATTATACGTTTTTCACATTAAAAGTAAGAAACTTTTCTTTGCTTGTGCACAGGATAATTGTGTCATTTAGGGCCGCCATTGTTGGTGTGGTAATGGTGAGTAGATTTCCTATAGGAAACCTGCGTAGTGCCCTCCTAGTTGGGCTGCTAGGCAAGTTTCATTTTTGGAGCCACTGTAGTGAGTGGAGTGGTTGTTTGGTCTGAGCTGAGAGTTTGATTACTCCTATGCCTCTGAAAGAAGTTTCCAGAGCATAGGGATGGGAGATTCAGATGATCAGTGTGACCATTTATCACACCCCAGTCAATCCCTGAAAGGAGGCATCAAGAAAGTGGCTAGGGAGGTGATAAATGTGCAGGAAGCCTGAACTGATTGTTCTTTTCCCTTAAGGGAGAGTTCAAATTCGCTTGGGGCTGCTACCCATGAGTAAGCTCCGGTGGGCGGAGTGAAACACATTGGGGGCGTGGCCTGGCAGGGGTCCTGGCTGAGACTGACCCTTGTTCATACACAGTGGGTCTTGTTCTGATGTGCGGCTCCCGGGACCTTCAGCCCCTGGAAGATTGCCAGAGAGACAAGAGACTTCGGTCTGGGCCTCTGCAGCTGCTGGGCTGAGGGCCTGGAGTAGATTGCCCAAAGATTGGGTCTCCAGAAGGTGCTTTCCCCCTCAATAAGGATCTACCTGTGGATGATGGGTGGCAGACAGCTTCTGGGACACTGTGCGTAAAGACCTTGATGGGGACTATTAGTTGCACAAGTGCCAGAAGGGAACTGAGTGGCAGGGGTCGTCATATTGACTTCTGCTGTAGGGTTCTAGATATACTGGCCATTCCCTGCTACCTTCCGAAAAGCTGCTATTTGAAGATTAGAGAGACGTTTGTCCCCCTAAACCCCTAATAAATACTAAAAAGTTATCCCCTAGACTGAGCCTGAATTGTTGGTGTGCGTGGGACTGTGCTTTTTGTGATTGGCAGCATCTGTATTATTTGGGCATAATTTCACCGGCCCCTTTGGGGGGTGAGTGCTACACCTGTACTGAGAGAAATACAAAGGTTGCCATTGCTGATCTCTACCTTAAAATCCTAGCTTCCTGTCTCTGGTTTCGGTACTTTGAGGCCCCAGTCACACCTGAGCGTAGCGTTTTCAGGCAGAATGATTTTGCTTCTATTTTGTACAGGTCAAAAGGTCACCAATGTAAATGGCAGAAAAACGCCCAAATCTGCCTAAAAAAAATAATAAAAAGTTCCAGAACTTGTTTGAGCTTCAGGCGTTTTGGAGTGGAGATATAAACCATCTCCATAGAGAATAATTGATTTTTTCCCCTCCTAGCGTTTTGTAGCTTCAGGCTTCAAGCAGCAAAACGCTCAGGTGTGAATGGGGCCTG
Source organism: Lithobates septentrionalis (assembly GCA_037952835.1). NCBI lineage: Eukaryota > Metazoa > Chordata > Amphibia > Anura > Ranidae > Lithobates > Lithobates septentrionalis. The sequence continues at coordinate 722,334 of JBBDGP010003806.1, forward strand.
AGACACTGACCTGCAATAAGTGTGCAGATCAGGAAAGTTAAAACTTCTAATTTGTGTTCTTCTGAAGTCATTTACTTAGCTTGCAGTACATGAAAAGTCCGGCATTTACCTTTGCCACTCCTCCCCTTTGGTAAATCTCTGGAAATAATTTATGCAAAGCGGAGTTCCACCCGTTTTTTGTGTTTATCAAAAGTCAGCAGCTACAAAAAGTGTAGCTGCTGACTTTTAATAAACACACACTCACCTGTCCCACGGTCCAGCGATGCAGCCGCCTGAAGCCTCGCTCCTCTCCCTCTCTTCTCTGGGTGTGCACTGCGCATCCTAAGTGGCCGGGCAACCTTCTGGGACCTGTGACGTGTCCCAGAAGATTGCTCGGAGAGAGGGGCCGTCTAGGGGGAGAGGAGGAGTCACCTAGGCAGCCCGGAGCGGAAGTGGGAGCAGGTACCTGTCTCCCCCACCCCAAAAAAATGACATGCCAAATGTGGCATGTTCAGGGGTTAGGATGCCCTAAAGCAGAAATTCCACTTTTGGGTGGAACTGCACTTTAATATAGTCAACTTTTCTCTTGCTTCCTTGGTGCATGGTTGACTTCTTCATCCTGCGACGAGATCCCAGGATATGCTGAGTAACCCAAATCGCACTAAAAGGTGTTTCAGCACAGTGTAGGTATAGTCTACTCAGTGAGATGTGGGGTATTTATATTCCCCAGAACTTGCCACATGGACGATGACATCACCCTTGCCTAGGTGCTGCAGGAAGAAGCTGTGGCAAAAGTGTTCTATCTACTTTTTTTTCTCTTACAGGTGATTTTTAACACACTTTTGCAATTGTAAGCAATGGACAGACATTGCTTTTCAGGCGCAAGGTCCGCTTTAAGCTACTGGATCAGCAATGTAGCCACTGAACTTTTTAGGAGAAGAGGTCAATAGTAGGGATGAGCCGAACACCCCCCGGTTCGGTTCGCACCAGAACCCGCGAACGGACCGCAAGTTCGCACGAACGTTAGAACCCCATTGACGTCTATGGGACTCGAACGTTCGAAATCAAAAGTGCTCATTTTAAAGGCTAATTTGCATGGTATTGTCCTAAAAAGGGTGTGGGGACCCGGGTCCTACCCCAGGGGACATGTATCAATGCAAAAAAAACTTTTAAAAACGGCCGTTTTTTCGGGAGCAGTGATTTTAATGATGCTTAAAGTAAAAAAAAAAAAAGTGAAATATTCCTTTAAATATCGTACCTGGGGGGTGTCTATAGTATGCCTGTAAAGTGACGCGTGTTTCCCATGTTTAGAACAGTCCCTGCACCAAATGTCATTTTTAAAGGAAAAAATCTCATTTAAAACTGCTTGCGGGTTTAATGTCATGTCGGGTCCTGCCAATATGGATGAAAATCAGTGAGACAAACGGCATGGGTACCCCCCAGTCCATTACCAGGCCCTTTGGGTCTTGTATGGATATTAAGGGGAACCCCGCACCCAAATTAAAATAAGGAAAGGTCCCTATATACTCTGAACAGCAGTATACAGGCGGTGCAAACAAGACAGGGACTGTAGGTTTGTTGTTAAGTAGAATCTGTTTGTAATTTTGAACATTTTTAACGTGTTTAGCTCCAGCCAAAAAATCTTTTCTAAGCTTTTTGGAAAACATAGGGAAGGGTTATCACCCCTGTGACATTTGTTTTGCGTCTTTCCTCCTCTTCAGAAGATTTCACCTCACTTTTTTGTCCCAATGAAAAATGTTTTTTGAAAATTTGGGTTTTTTTGTGCACTAAGCTGGGATAGAACACCTGTAATTTTCTTCAGGTAGCTTTATATACTGTAACCAGACAAGCCTGCCTGTCAGTAGGAAGATAACAGGAACGGATCTAGCTGAACACTGTGAGCAGGACGCACTGCACTAAATGTAAATAGCAGGAACGGATCTAGCTGAACACTGTGAGCAGGACGCACTGACTGCACTAAATGTAAATAGCAGGAACGGATCTAGCTGAACACTGTGAGCAGGACGCACTGCACTAAATGTAAATAGCAGGAACAGATCTAGCTGAACACTGTGAGCAGGACGCACTGCACTAAATGTAAATAGCAGGAACGGATCTAGCTGAACACTGTGAGCAGGACGCACTGACTGCACTAAATGTAAATAGCAGGAACAGATCTAGCTGAACACTGTGAGCAGGACGCACTGCACTAAATGTAAATAGCAGGAACGGATCTAGCTGAACACTGTGAGCAGGACGCACTGACTGCACTAAATGTAAATAGCAGGAACAGATCTAGCTGAACACTGTGAGCAGGACGCACTGCACTAAATGTAAATAGCAGGAACAGATCTAGCTGAACACTGTGAGCAGGACGCACTGCACTAAATGTAAATAGCAGGAACAGATCTAGCTGAACACTGTGAGCAGGACGCACTGCACTAAATGTAAATAGCAGGAACAGATCTAGCTGAACACTGTGAGCAGGACGCACTGCACTAAATGTAAATAGCAGGAACGGATCTAGCTGAACACTGTGAGCAGGACGCACTGACTGCACTAAATGTAAATAGCAGGAACAGATCTAGCTGAACACTGTGAGCAGGACGCACTGACTGCACTAAATGTAAATAGCAGGAACAGATCTAGCTGAACACTGTGAGCAGGACGCACTGCACTAAATGTAAATAGCAGGAACGGATCTAGCTGAACACTGTGAGCAGGACGCACTGCACTAAATGTAAAGAGCAGGAACAGATCTAGCCTAATCTAGCTCTCAAATCAAATGACACTGTCTGTCTCTCTCTCTATCAGCACACCGGAACACACTACACAGGGCCGCCGTGCAGGCGGCCTTATATAGTGTGGGGCGTGTACTAAATCCCCTGAGCCATAATTGGCCAAAGCCACCCTGACTTTGGCCAATTACAGCTCTCTCTACTGACGGCGCTGTGATTGGCCAAGCATGCGGGTCATAGTGCATGCTTGGCCAATCATCAGCCAGCAATGCACTGCGATGCCGCAGTGAATTATGGGCCGTGACGCGCCACACGAATTTGGCGCGAACGGCCCATAACGTTCGCAATTCGACGGACGGTCGAACAGCCGATGTTCGAGTCGAACATGGGTTCGACTCGAACACGAAGCTCATCCCTAGTCAATAGCATCCTCTTCAATTTATTACCGTTTTTCTTTATCTGCCATTACTGTGGATGAGAGATTTGCTGGTCTGTGGGCAATATAAATCCACATTTTTAAAGCTACTTCCCTATAGTTGTAGGGAATTGAAAATGTAAACTCATTAACTTTATTTCTTTCCTTATCATCAAGACTTATTTGGATAGCAATTCGTTTTCCGAGTTATTACATTGAGGTAATTTGTGTTTGTTTTCAATAAAGGTAGTACAGAACTGAATAATGTTTTCCCATGCTATGTGGATAAGCAGTTTTAGTTTTACAAGTCTGAACTGTGTTTTCTTCACACACCCTCTGGGCTTATAAAATTGTTCTAATTGAAATGGCATTTCATTTACTGAACAGAACTGTAAGACTAATTACAATTCAGCATTTACTGCTACTGCAATATTGAAACACAAACTGCCATTAACATGAACCAAGGCTAAGTAACTACTACACAATGAGGACTTGTCCTAATTACTTGTTTATTTGCATTATACGCAAACACATTTGTATAGTTACCTCATTAATATGGCACAGTTTGAAAATGGGTAAACTGAAGCAGGAGGCATATGATTAAACTATGAAATGATTGGCTGAATAGTGTTAATTGTAAAATTGATGAGTTGCTGTCAGGATAGTTCTTCCATACTGCAAAATACTGTATAATGCACGAAGAATGAAGGTGAAATAAACCTGTTTTGTTTATGTCTAGTTCTGTTTTTTAGTGTATATTCTGAGACTTTTAAACATCTAAAAAGGTGACAAGCTCATGTCTATAGGATGCCTACAAACCCACTATCTAGATCTGGAGGAACAGTCAGGTTTTCTAACCTATCCATTTGATTGTCCTCCAAGCTGTTCCTGTAAATGGAGTGTTTGAGGCTTACAGGTGCTACAGCAGCTTTTTCAACCAATATGCCTAAAAATTGCTCAGCCTGCCTTTTCTTACAAAAAGCAACAGCTTTTCATTGTGCACCATTACAACCTTCCAGCCACTGGCATCCTAACATCCAATTGCGTCATTGGTTGATGAGGAGGACATTGGGAGCCTGCACAGCATCCGTGTTTGACCTTCTCCCGCCCCTCTCTGTTGGCACTGGGGTAGCATTAGCTAAGTAAGGGAGAGAAACTGAGGGAGAAGAGAATCGTTGGAATACTAATCGTTACCAGTGTGCAAAGGTGCATTTGCTTTGGAAGAATAAATCACCTCTAACATTGACAGTGTCCTACTTATGTGGATGTTGCTGTGTTTTGTAAAACTTTTAGTTTTAGTTTTTTGGATTTTAGAATGGGGTGCCTCGAAAATGTGCATCATTTCGAAGGGTGACTTGACTGCAAAAAGCTTGACAAACACTGTGCTAGAACAAGAGCATGCACAACCTATCCAAACATAAAACCACAATGACTGTTGGTGCTAATTTACTAATTGTGTCATGTAAGGAATAATGCATTGTTCCAGTAATTCTTCAAGTGGGTCTATAGTGTAGCAAAAAAATGCTAGCTAACATACGCTGTATAGCATACATTATAAGATTCCTTCTTTTACTTTCATTATGCACCCTCACTGAAGCCATGAGAAAAACCTATACTCCAGTATGGGGCACACCGTTTCTTGTTTTAATGCCTGAGTGGTCAATTATCAGGCCTGAGCAAAGTGATAGTACTTGCTATGCACTTATCACAATAAGCGATTTTATGTAAAACACTGTGCCTCCGATATTTTCAAAGCAGCTCTGCACCTGTCTGTGGCAGTTCGGAGCAAGGGAAAGGTTCTTTCTCTAATGCAGCCATATGACACAGCTGGGAGGAGGACTTTCCATTACTTTGAATTGCTACTGCATCTGCTAAGTTGATGAGCGTGACCTGTACTGAGGTATGGTCTGTGCTAGGGTGGGGGAGTATGCTGGAAGGGGGAGGTCTGTACTGGGAGCAACTTGCCTTTATTAAATCAACCCTTGGGTCTTTACTGCTATGGGTTATAAATTCTGATTTATATGCTGCACTGTACATTTAATCATGGATCATATTGCATCAAACAGAATGTGTTGAGTAGATTCCTTGTTTCATTTCAGTCCTTGTCTACACACTTAGTATCACTAAACCTACTCTCAGCCACATTCTAAACCTTATATATCTAACCCTTTAAAAGAAAATCGCTGTACTTACCTTTTTTGAAGCCGATCCTGTTCGGACTCCAGACGACAACAACAGGGAAATGCCTTTTCAAGTGACGTCACCCATAACTTACTATGGGGCTTTCGTTGTCGGCTGCCTTCCCTGCACATTCCCACACACTGAACCCACTGACAGCTCAGTGTGGGACTGGACCGGAGCGCCTGCAAAATGGGTAAGTATAGCGATCTTTCCTTTACAAGGCTAGATATATTAGACTTAGAATGTGGCAGAGAGTAGGTTTAGTGTTAGATGGGTTTTGGCTGAACTTCCTCTTTAAAGATAATGGAATGAAAAGATAAGGCAAAGCTAGTCGATATTGTGAAAATGTAGATTTGTTTGGTATCCTTGGATATATTCAGAAGTTATTCTATGTTTAATAGAGTTTTCTTATGACCTGATGTGCAGAAAAATATTATTAACGTAAAAAAAACAACCTTTTAACCTATGTGACCAATTCAATGTGCCTTTCATTCTGTATTTTAGGTGTAATGTTGTTTTAAACATAGGCTTGGAAAGGGTTGCTAATGTGAGTGATGTTACATTGTATCTATGTTGACTGCAGATCTATCCCACTGTTTTCTACAGACCCTTAGGTTAATTAGATCAGGGATATGTTGAAGGCTAGCACAACACAGCAAAATAACTAGACGAGAAAGGCTTTGCTTTAATTAACACTAAGAAATAAGCTTTCCAGTGTAACACATTGTCTAGCTTGAGATATTTTCAAGGCTTTTTTCCTTTTCTTGCATTGACTAAAATATTGGATTTTTCTGATGGCATTGTTACTATTTTTTTTAATATAATGAAAAAAACACTTTCCCTGCTGCTGATATACCTTTCAGCAAATCCCTTACATTTAACAGTTATTACACATCATATCTAATCTCATGTTATCTGAAGGATTCCAAATAGTAAAACTAAAAAAAAAAAAAAAATCACCATTGGGGACATAAGTATAATGACAGACACAAATTGATTTTGGCATAATAACTGTGCGTCCCTCCATGTTCCCATCCATAAAAATCTGCAGTTTTGTGTTCCTTTTTTTTTCCCTCTCTTGGTGATCACTTCCTATAGAGGGCTGTCAATGCTGCAAGGCTGCTTCTAAAATTGTAGCAGTGGTGTCACCCTGCATTCAGTGTGTTCCCCCTCACGTCTACGAGTAGGGACTATGGAAGAGAGCTTCATGGTGTGGCATGTACACAACAAATGCCTGCTCTTTGGCCCCACAGAAAGATTACAACCCGGGGGCTAAATGATAAAAAAAAAGGTATTTCTCTGTATATTTTATATCACGGTGGATGGATCGCATATTGGGTTATCCCAATAGAAAGTTGACAGTGGGCTTATACTTGGACAACATCAGCAAATTACTACAATAAATAATTTTCTCAAATTTAGTCAGAAAATAGCATGCAAATGCGTGTTTTAAAATAGGCTAGGCTGTTGGGGAATAAAGAAAAAAATGCAAAGAACAGATGTTGCTTGATTTCCAGGCTGCTTTAATGTTATGTTCGCCCACATTTGGTTATGCTTGAATTCTAGAATCCTCTAAAGAAACAAGGCTTGCTGCACTAAGCTTTGTTTTAGATGTGTGTGTGTTAGTATCTGAGTATTTCCTCCCCAAAACATTCAGTTCACATACATATAGATGTAGACAAATGTGTTGGTACCCTTACAGCTCACTGAAACATTGCTTCAATAGTGTTTGATTGTGCCATATGTTGCTTTTGTGAGCAACATTGAGCTTAAAGGAAGAAGACCTAGGCGGAATCCAATGTTGAAAGAAAAACCTAAAAAAAGCCCTACTAGTATTTGCTAAAATGCATGTTAACACAATATTCTGATAGAATGTCCTTTGGAAAAACAGACAAATTAGAAAAATAGAGTTTTTTGGCAAGTCACATCAGTGCTATGTTCAAGGATTAAAAAAATGATGACTTCAAGGAAAAGAAAATTGCACCTACTGTGAAACATGGAGAAGGCTTGGTTGTTTTTTGGGGCTACTTTGCTGCATCTGGAAAGGGGTGCCATGAATATTTACAGATCACAGTGATGTCTGAAGCCTGTTGAGGAATTCTGGAGCGAAATGTGTCCAAAAGCCCTGTCTTAGTTCCTCCAACAGGATAATGACTAACATGATAATGCAGATAAATGCACCCAAGAATGGCTAAAGAACATAAAATTGGGATTATTCTGAAGTGACCTTTTATGAGCCATGGGTCCTCTCAAACCCTGATCTGGATCCTTTTGAATATCTATGGCAAGAGCTGAAACATGCAGTCTGAAGAAGGCATCCTTCGAGATAGCTGGAGAAGTGTGCTCAAGAAGAATGGGCCAAACTACTTGTTGGCAGTTGCAGACATCTCATTGAGTGATAGAGGGGAAGATTTACTAAAACTGATGCACGCAGTTCTAATTTACAGCAGCTTGTTCAATTAAACTTTGCCTATAAAATGTAGAAGCTAATTGGTTACTGTAAACAGCTACACCAGATTCTGTGTGCACCAGTTTTAGCAAATCTCCTCAAGATTTAGCTTGTTGCATTAATTGCCTCTAAAGGTTGTGCAACATATTAGGTTATGGGTTCCATCATTTTTGTCCATGCCATATTAATTTTGTTTTAATTTTCAGCTGAATTATTAATTATAGACTAAACAATGATGAATGCCAATGATGTAAAATCTGTAAGGTGAACTTACACTGGACACTATATTATATTATACTATGGATATTGTTCTAAAGTATGGTTTGTTCTTTCGGTTTGACCATTGCTTTGGGGGTGATAAGCAGAAGATAGATGTGTTTTAATTGACAGCATTTTGCAGAGCTCCTTCCAGAATCTGGAGGTAAATTGTACCCCTCTATCAGACACAATACTGTTAGGTAAGCCGTGTAGTCTGACTATTTCTCTTATGAAAGTATTTGCTGTTTCAGCAGCAGATGGTGTACCCCTCATGGGCAAAAAGTGAGCCATTTTGGACAGACGATCCACGACCATCAGAATAGTTGTAAACTCTTCAGAGGAGGGTAATTCTACAATAAAGTTCATTGAAATTTCTTTCCATGGTTGCTCTGGCACTGGCAAAGGACGTAACAGACCCCAAGATTTCACGTTGGACCCCTTGTTCCACTGACAGGTGGTGCAGGAGTTTACGTATTTCCTACAGTCAGACTTCAGAGATGGTCACCAGAAAGATCGTTGGACCAGTTCCATTGTTTTCCGCACTCCGAAATGGCCAGCAAGTTGATGGTCATGCAAGGTCCTTAGGACCTGGATCCTGGTTTGCTGCGGGACAAAGATTTTATCCTGGTAACGAAGGAAATCATCCATGTTTCTTAGGGAAGATGCTTCTGAGCAGTGGGAGGAGGCCTGTCTGAGTGAGAAGGTCGAGTTGGATAATAAGTTCTGTGGGGACAGGATGGTGCTGGGAGCCGCCACTTCGGGAATATCAGAGAACATTCGGGACAGAGCATCTGCCTTCCCATTCTTGGATCCAGGGCGGAAGATTATGTGGAAATTGAATCTGGCAAAGAATAGAGCCCATCGAGCCTGTCAAGGTTTTAACCGCTTTGCAGTGCGAAGGTACTCTAGGTTCCTGTGCTCCGTGAATATCATTATGGGGTGAGAGGCACCTTCAAGGAGATATCTCCACTCCTCTAGAGCAGTCTTAATGGCCAAAAGTTCTCGATCACCCACATCATAGTTCCTTTCAGAATGACTCATTTTCGTGAGGAAAAGGCCACGGGATGCAGTAACGATTTAGGCCCCTGGCGTTGAGACAGAACTGCACCAGTGGCTACTTCAGAGGCGTCAACCTCCATGATGTAAGGCTTAGCGGGATCAGGGTGTTGTAGGATTGGGGCTGAGGTAAATAGAGACTTCAGCTTGTCGAAGGCAGATTGGGCTTCTGGAGACCACAGGAACCGAGCATGAAGACGGGTTACATGGGTTACAGGCGAGATAATAGAAGAAAAGTTTTTAATAAACCTTCTATAGAAATTTGCGAAGCCCACAAATCTTTGCACCACCTTTTTTGTCAGATGGAGTTGGCCAATCTAGGATTGCCTGCACTTTCTGTGGATCCATGGCTACACCACCCGTGGAGATGATTAATCCCAGAAATTGTATGGATGCCTTCTCAAAGTAACACTTCTCCGCTTTCACGTACAGCCTGTGTTTTCTCAGTGTGAGTAGCACTGTCTTTACATGTGTCCGATGAAGCTCCAGGGTGGTTGAAAATATGAGGATACCATCCAGATAGATGACGAAGAAATCTAGCTATTCGCGGAAAATATTGTTTACAAAATGTTGAAACGTGGCTGGGGCGTTGCATAGCCCAAAAGGCATTACCAAATACTCAGTGTCCAAAGCGTGTTCTGAACGCTGTCTTCCATTCCTCACCCTCTCGGATGCGAACGAGATTGTAGGCCCCCCGTAGGTCAAGCTTAGTGAATATCCGGGCAGTACGAAATTTCTGGCAGAGTTCAGGAACGAGAGGGAGAGGGTAACTTTTTTTATGGTAATTTTGTTAAGTTCCCTGTAATCCACACATGGCCTTAGGGTCTTGTCCTTTTTTTCAACAAAAAAGATTCCGGCACCAGCAGGAGAGGAAGAGGGCCGGATGAAACCTTTTTCCAAGTTTTCATCAATATATTGACGTAGCGTTCCAAATTCCGTCTCAGAGAGGGGGAATATACACCCAAAAGGAATTTCGGCCCCAGAGATTAATTCAATCGGACAATCATATGGCCTATGTGGGGGTAGAACATCAGCTTTTTCCTTATCGAAGACATCCTAAAATTTGTGATAGGCTGGTGGCACATTTGGGTAACTGACAGATACAGGTTGAACTGACAGACAACTAGTAGTGTCCTTGTGGCTGGGAGCTAGGCAATGCTGCAAGCAGTAAGGAGAGGTGAACAAAATTTCTCTCTTGACCCAGTTGATCTGAGGGTTGTGTGCTTGGAGCCAGGGAGTACCCAGGATGACTGGGAACATGGGGGAGCTCAGGACATCGAAACGTATGAACTCCTGATGGCCATCAGGAGTAATGACAAAGAGAGAGGAGCAGTCTCTTGGATAACAGGACCAGAACTAGGCAGGGTACCATCGTCCAGGAGAACTTCCAGCCTACGTTTCTTGAGGATCAGGGGTAGGCCAAGTCTTTGTGCCAGGTTTAGATCCAAGAAGCAGCTGCATGCCCCGGAATCAACTATGGCCTGCAGAGGAACGCTCTTTTCCGCCAACTGCAACATAATGGAAAGGACCAGGTGGGAAGCGGAAGTCCCGGAAACCTGGAAATACACTGGGGTATATTTGAGTGGCTTGCAGGGCCTAATGGGACAGTTGCACAGGAAGTGTCCATTTCCTCCGCAATAAAGACATAATTTGGCTTGACGCCAACGTTGTTTCTCCTCAGGGGTCAATGCAGCTCGCATCATACTAATAGGCATAGCCCCAGTCTCTGGAATAAGTGTACAGAAAGTCTGTGACCGTTCAGCCTGGCGCTCCCATAGACATCTATCAAACTGGATGGCCCATTGAATGAGACCCTCAAGAGTGGTGGGAATACCACTTCTGGCCAATTCATCCTTGAGGGATTCGGAAAGTCCTAAACGGAACTGATGTTTTAAAGCAGCCTCATTCCAACCTGCATCTGCAGACCACTGACGGAAGTCTATGGTGTAGTCCTCCACTGGCCGCCGTCCCTGCCGTAGAGAATGCAGAGTGGCTTCAGTGGTGGCTTTGAGCTAGGAGTCCTCGTAGAGTTGTGACATGGCTGCGAAGAAGGTGTCCACTGTGCGGATAACTGGGTCTTTACGTTCCCACAAACTGTGGGCCCATGCCTGGCGGTCACCAGATAGTAAAGAAATCGGAAATCCAACTTTAATAGTTTCAAAGGAAAAGGCCCAGGGCTGCAGAGCCAGATATAGCAAACAGGCATTTTTAAAGGATCTGAACTTTAGTCGATCTCCAGTGAATCGCTCAGGAGTTGGTACTCGTGGTTCTGGAGGCGGGATCATCACAGTAGGAGTAGTTGATTCCATTAATAGCTGTAGCCTACCCTCTAAATGCAGGTATCTTTCCTGTAGTTTTTAAACTACTTGACTGAGGGTAGAAGCCTGTTGGCACAAAGTCTCTACAGGGGACGCACCTCTTCCGGCCTTGGTCATGGCTGGATTATGCTGTCAAGTCTCTGATGTGAGGCCGGGCTGCTGAGAGGGCGCCCCTTGTGGCTGAGTGCAGCGTACCCCTGGGAGTGAGACAGGGAGTACGGTGCCCAAAGGTGCATGGGTTGCCGAATACGGTTTGCTGGGTAGCCGAGTTGCTGAGGGCAGCTGGGGTGCGCTGGTATAGCAAATTGGACAACCGTGCGTAAGAAGGATCCCAGTGGAGCAACCAGGAACAGGATGGAGCCAGGCCAGGGGTCATACACAACAGGATCAGTCTGAGAGGAGGTACAACAGGATAAATCAGAAACAGAGTCGGTAGCCAGGCCAATGGTCAACACCGTGCGGACAAGCAGAGGTACAGGAGTGCAGACGGGAGCGGAGTCTGGTCCAAGCCAGGGGTTGATGCAGGCAGAGAGCAGGAAGAGTCAGGCAAGCAGAGTAGTCAACAGGAAACAGATAATCAGACACAGGCAGCAGGTACAGGGGACACGGGGAGCTGACGATAATCCAGTAACCTGCCTACATCTGCAGTAGACTTAAATAGGCCAGAAGGTGCCAACTACTGTCACCGTGCGCGTGGGTGCCCGCCGGATTGCACCTGCGTGCACCCGTTATCGCACACCTGTGTGCGCGCATGCGCCCGGGGCGACCATGACGGTTTCTGGCAGAATCACAAGTCCTACGGCTATTTCCCTGACAGGTAGACGCACCAACTAGAAACAAAGCGTTACTAGACCTACTGATTACCAACAATACAGACCTGATCACGGATGTGGAAATAAGGGGCAATTTAGGAAACTGCAATCACAGGTCAATTAGCTTCAGTATAAATCGCACAAATAGGAAACATAAGGGGAATACAAAGACACTGAATTTCAAAAGAGCCAACTTCCCTAAACTACGAACCTTGCTAGAAGATATAAATTGGGATAAAATCTTGGGAACAAAAAACACGGAGGAGAGATGGGTTTGCTTTAAGAGCATATTAAAATTGAATTTATTCTTCTCCTTAGTCTTCACGGGGGAATTGGGGGGGGGGGGGGGGGCTTCAGTAACCAAAACTGCAGTGTTTATCCTCATGACACATCACTGGAAGCACCCTCATGGCTAACAGAGGACAGAATTAGAAATAGACTTGAAGAACTTAACATTAATAAGTCACCAGGACCAGATGGCTTTCCCCCTGAGGCTCCTTACTCGGACAAGTAATTGCCAGACCATTGTTCCCCATTTTTTGCTGACAGTCTACTGACTGGAATGGTACCAGCTGATTAGAGAAAAGCCAATGTAGCACCAATATTTAAAAAAGGACCAAATTACCGTATTTATCGGCGTATAACACGCGCCAGGGTATAACATGCACCCCAAGTTTAGGATGGAAGTTTAAGGTAAAAAACTTACATTTTAAATGCCCATCAATGCAGCCTTTCCCATAATTGCAGAATGATCAGTGTCCACCTGCAGCCTGTCCCAAGTGTCCATCTGCAGCCAGCCTATCCCAAGTGTCCATCTGCAGCCAGGGTATCCCAAGTGTCCATCTGCAGCCAGCCTATCCCAAGTGTCCATCTGCAGCCAGGGTGTCCCAAGTGTCCATCTGCAGCCTGTCCCAAGTGTCCATCCAGGGTATCCCAAGTGTCCATCTGCAGCCAGCCTATCCCAAGTGTCCATCTGCAGCCAGGGTGTCCCAAGTGTCCATCTGCAGCCTGTCCCAAGTGTCCATCTGCAGCCAGCCTGTCCCAAGTGTTCATCTGCAGCCGTGCCCAAAAATGAAGCTTTATCGTTTTTAAATGTTGCCGCTGAGATAGAGCCAGCTATTCTGTGTACTCGGCTGTACTTGGCTCCTCTAGCAGGCCCGCCCCTCGGCCCGGCTCCTATGATGCACATAACGCAGGTCCAATGGTGGGACTGGGGGTGACTGCGAGCGGAGCCAAGCCTAGCCGAGTACACAGTACACTCGGCTCGGTCTATTTCGGCGCGCTCACTCCTCTTCCCCTCACAGACAGCAGGGATCGGCGTATAACACGCACCCACGATTTTCCCCTGATTTTAACCACTTCAGCCCCGGAAGGATTTACCCCCTTCCTGACCAGAGCACTTTTTACAATTCGGCACTGCGTCGCTTTAACTGCTAATTGCGCGGTCATGCAATGCTCTACCCAAACGAAATTTGCGTCCTTTTCTTCCCACAAATAGAGCTTTCTTTTGATGGTATTTGATCACCTCTGCCGTTTTTATTTTTTGCGCTATAAACGGAAAAAGACTGAAAATTTTGAAAAAAAATGATATTTTCTACTTTTTGTTATAAAAAAAAATCCAATAAACTAAATTTTAGTCATACATTTAGGCCAAAATGTATTCGGCCACATGTCTTTGGTAAAAAAAATGTCAATAAGCGTATATTTATTGGTTTGCGCAAAAGTTATAGCGTCTACAAACTAGGGTACATTTTCTGGAATTTACACAGCTTTTAGTTTATGACTATGTCATTTCTTGAGGTGCTAAAATGGCAGGGCAGTACAAACCCCCCCCAAATGACCCCATTTTGGAAAGTAGACACCCCAAGGAAATTGCTGAGAGGCATGTTGAGCCCATTGAATATTTATTTTATTTGTCCCAAGTGATTGAATAATGACAAAAAAAAAAAAAATTACAAAAAGTTGTCACTAAATGATATATTGCTCACCCAGGCCATGGGCATATGTGGAATTGCACCCCAAAATACATTCAGCTGCTTCTCCTGAGTACGGGGATACCACATGTGTGGCACTTTTTGGGAGCCTAGCCGCGTACGGGGCCCCGAAAACCCAGCACCACCTTCAGGATTTCTAAGGGCATACATTTTTGATTTTACTCCTCACTACCTATCACAGTTTTGAAGGCCATAAAATGCCAAGATGGCACAACCCCCCCCCCCCCCAAATGACCCCATTTTGGAAAGTAGACACCCCAAGCTATTTGCTGAGAGGCATGGTGAGTATTTTGCAGCTCTCATTTGTTTTTGAAAATGAAGAAAGACCAGAAAAAAATGTTTTTTTTTTCTTTTTTTCAATTTTCAAAACTTTGTGACAAAAAGTGAGGTCTGCAAAATACTCACTATACCTCTCAGCAAATAGCTTGGGGTGTATACTTTCCAAAATGGGGTCATTTGGGGGGGGGGGTTTGTGCCACCTGGGCATTCCATGGCCTCCGAAACTGTGATAGGCAGTGAAGAGTAAAATCAAAAATTTACGGCCTTAGAAAGCCTGAAGGCGGTGCTTGGTTTTCGGGGTCCCGTGCGCGGCTAGGCTCCCAAAAAGTCCCACACATGTGGTATCCCCGTACTCAGGAGAAGCAACGGAATTTATTTTGGGGTGTAATTTCACATATTCCTATGGCATGTTTGAGCAATATAACATTTAGTGACAACTTTGTGCAAAAAAAAAAAAAAAAATTTGTCTCTTTCCCGCTACTTGTGTCACAATATAAAATATTCCATGGACTCGACATGCCTCTCAGCAAATAGCTTGGGGTGTCTACTTTCCAAAATGGGGTCATTTGGGGGGGGTTTGAACTGTCCTGGCATTTTATGCACAACATTTAGAAGCTTATGTCACACATCACCCACTCTTCTAACCACTTGAAGACAAAGCCCTTTCTGACACTTTTTGATTACATGAAAAAATTATTTTTTTTTGCAAGAAAATTACTTTGAACCCCCAAACATTATATATTATTTTAAAGCAAATGCCCTACAGATTAAAATGGTGGGTGTTTCATTTTTTTTTTTCACACAGTATTTGCGCAGCGATTTTCAAACGCATTTTTTGGGGAAAAAACACACTTTTTTTAAATTTTAATGCACTAAAACACACTATATTGCCCAAATGTTTGATGAAATAAAAAAGATGATCTTAGGCCGAGTACATGGATACCAAACATGACATGCTTTAAAATTGCGCACAAACGTGCAGTGGCAACAAAATTAATACATTCACATCACCCACTCTTCTAACCACTTGAAGACAAAGCCCTTTCTGACACTTTTTGATTACATGAAAAAATTATTTTTTTTTGCAAGAAAATTACTTTGAACCCCCAAACATTATATATTATTTTAAAGCAAATGCCCTACAGATTAAAATGGTGGGTGTTTCATTTTTTTTTTTCACACAGTATTTGCGCAGCGATTTTCAAACGCATTTTTTGGGGAAAAAACACACTTTTTTTAAATTTTAATGCACTAAAACACACTATATTGCCCAAATGTTTGATGAAATAAAAAAGATGATCTTAGGCCGAGTACATGGATACCAAACATGACATGCTTTAAAATTGCGCACAAACGTGCAGTGGCAACAAAATTAATACATTTTTAAAAGCCTTTAAAAGCCTTTACAGGTTACCACTTTAGATTTACAGAGGAGGTCTACTGCTAAAATTACTGCCCTCGATCTGACCTTCGCGGTGATACCTCACATGCATGGTGCAATTGCTGTTTACATTTGATGCCAGACCGCCGCTTGCGTTCGCCTTAGCGCGAGAGCAGGGGGGACAGGGGTGCTTTTTATTTATTTATTTTTTTTCTTTATTATTTTTTTGCTTTTTTATCTTATTTTTAAACTGTTCCTTTCATTTTTTTTTTTTAAATCATTTTTATTGTTATCTCAGGGAATGTAAATATCCCCTATGATAGCAATAGGTAGTGACAGGTACTCTTTTTTGAAAAAATTGGGGTCTATTAGACCCTAGATCTCTCCTCTGCCCTCAAAGCATCTGACCACACCAAGATCGGTGTGATAAAATGCTTCCCCAATTTCCCAATGGCGCTGTTTACATCCGGCGAAATCTAAGTCATAAAATGCTCGTAGCTTCCGGTTTCTTAGGCCATAGAGATGTTTGGAGCCACTCTGGTCTCTGATCAGCTCTATGGTCAGCTGGCTGAATCACCGGCTGCATTCTCAGGTTCCCTGTTGAGACAGGAGAGCCAGAGAAAAACACGGAAGACGGTGGGGGGGGGGGGCATTCCCTCCCACTGCTTGTAAAAGCAGTCTATAGAGGCTAATTAGCCGCTAGGATTGCTTTTACATGAAAGCCGACCGCTGGCTAAAAAGAATGATACCAAGATGATACCTAAACCTGCAGGCATCATTCTGGTATAACCACTCAAAGTCGTGAATGGCGTACCTGAAGACAAAAAAATGGTTAACAATAAAGCACAGTAAACGGTAAAGTATAAAAAATTGCATACCTGAAAAGCAAACATGATAAAACATAATAACAATAAAACATTGCAGAATAGAATACAGTAAAAAAGAGCAGAACAATAGAGAGAGAATAGAGAGAGAGAGAGAACAATAAAACGACAACTATATTTTTTTATTTTTGTGTTTTTTTTTTTTTTTACACTTTTTTTTTTGTAACTGTAACTTTTATAACTGTAACCGGTTCCAGGTTCGGGTCTCTCAAAATGCGATGGCATCTTGGGAGACCCTGTGAAAGTGTGTCCTAGTCTGTGGAATGCTGTACCCTACGCTAATACTCAACTAGTGTATGGTAGCGTTCAAAACATTCACCAATGCAAAGACCAGGATTGTCAGGACAGGAGGGACAATAATAGCGGGTGTCACGCCTATATCCGTGCTTGCTGCAGACACATCTTTTTTGGGGGGGGGGGGGGGGGGTTCGTTGGGTAGGGGTACTCGGGAGGACATAAAGAAAATGCTTCTCATGCAGCCGACTGCATTTGGTTGGGGATGTGAATGGGGGAAGTACGGGCGCTGCAGAAGCGGTGGGTTCCCAATTAGGATTGGCGAATGCAGCAGGAAGGGCACTATGGGCACGACGGGCCTGTGTTTGTCTTTTTGGTGGCAGCGGGACACTACTTGTGCTTGCCACCTCACCAGCTTGAACTGCACTTATGGGACTCGCCACGTCACCAAGTGTTACTGCAGTGCTGGTTTGACTACGACCGGGGTGTACTAGGGCGCTGGTGCTTGCCAGTTCACCAAAACGCTACAAAAAAAAGTGACTGTGATCGATCGATACTGCACTTGGGTGGGCTGGACTGGGCTGGGCCGGGCGGAGGGGCAAAACGCAGGTGCTAGCAGGTATCTGGCTGATCCCGCTAACACTGCGTTTTTGGGAACCCTAAACTGCTGGGGACGCTAGTATAGATCTGATCGGATCAGATATTGATGCGTTCAGATACTATACCACTAAGGGAGGTGTACGGTGCGTGTACGGTGCGTGCGTGGGTGTTCGCGGTACTGGCGCTAATCTGACGCTGCCTAGGGCGACGCATATCACCGCCGGGCGATCAGGGGGCTAAACCTTTTTTCGGTAATAAACGGCGGGTGCCCTGACACTATAAAAAATAAACAAACTAACCAGCGTCACCCGTAACGGTTATACGGTGATCAGTGGTGTCCCTGTCGCTATAAAACACTGACGACGAACCTAAATATTTACGTCCCTAACTAGCGTCACCAGCGACACTAATACAGCAATCAGAAAAATGATCGCTTACCGACACTGGCGACAGGGGGTGATCAAGGGGTTAAAACTTTATTAGGGGGGGTAAGGGGGGTACCCTAGACCTACAGGGGGCTAAACCTTTATTCGGTAATAAACGGCGGGTGCCCTGACACTATAAAAAATGAACTAACCAGCGTCACCCGTAACGGTTATATGGTGATCAGCGGTGAAAGGGTTAACTAGGGGGCAATCAAGGGGTTAAAACATTTATTAGGTAGTATATGGGGGTCCCTGTCGCTATAAAACACTGACGGCGAACCTAAATATTTACGTCCCTAACTAGCGTCACCAGCGACACTAATACAGCGATCAGAAAAATGATCGCTTAGCGACACTGGTGAGGGGGGGTGATCAAGGGGTTAAAACTTTATTAGGGGGGGTAAGGGGGGTACCCTAGACCTACAGGGGGGTAACACTCACTGTCCTACCACTGCTAACTGTCACAAACTGACACTATGCAGTAATCAGGAAAAAAAAAAACCTGCTTGGTGTCAGTTTGTGACAGGGGGGGGGGGGATCGGGGGGGATCGGGGGTGTAATGTATGCCTGGCATGTTCTACTGTGTGTGTGTGTGTGTTTGGTGCACTTACATGTCATCTCTCCTCGGCGCTGGAACGGAAACTGGCCAGCCGAGGAGAGATGACATCACATCCTCTGCCTCTGTGTACTATACAGAGGCAGGGGATGTTTCTCATTGGCTGGGAGCGATCGCGAGGGGGGGGCCACGATTGGATGGCCTCCCCCTCGTCTCTCAATGCTCCCAGCCAAATGCCGACCGCAGCTGGCACCGGGGGGGGTCCGATCGGACCCCCCACCCGCGGGAAGGCAATCACGTTTCAGGTACGTGATTTTGCCTGCCCGTGCCGCTCTGCTCACGTATATAGGCGTGAGGCGGTCGGCAAGTGGTTAAGGGGAAAAAAGTGCGTGTTATATGCTGATAAATACGGTACATCCCTGGGAATTACAGACCAGTTAGCCTAACATCAATAGTTTGCAAGCTTTTGGAGGGGATGATAAGGGACTATATACAAGATTTTAGTAATGAATACGGTATCATTAGCAGTAATCAACATGGATTCATGAAGAATCGTTCTTGCCAAACCAATCTATTATTCTTCTATGGGGAGGTGAACTGCCATCTAGATAAAGGAAGGTCCGTAGACGTGATATATCTGGATTTTGCAAAAGCATTTGACACAGTTCCCTATAAACATTTACTGTACAAAGGTCAGTTGGTATGAACCATAGGGTGAGTACATGGATTGAAAACTGGCTACAAGGGCGAGATCAGAGGTCAGTGATAAATGGGGAGTACTCGGAATGGTCAGAGGTGGAAAGTGGGGTCCCCCAGGGTTCTGGCCTGGGACCAATCCTGTTTAATTTATTCATAAACGTCCTGGAGGATGGGGTGAACAGCTCAATCTCTGTATTTGTGGACGATGCTAAGCTAAGCAGGGCAATAACTTCTCCGCAGGTTGTGGAAACCTTGCAAGTAGATCTGAACAAATTAATGAGGTGGGCAACTACATGGCAAATGAGGTTTCATGTGGAAAAATGTAAAATAATGCATTTGGGTGGCAAAAATATGAATGCAATCTACTCACTGGGAGGAGAACCACTGGGGTAATCAAGGATGGAAAAGGACCTGAGGGTCCTAGTAGATGATAGGCTCAGCAATGGCATGCAATGCCAAGCTGCTCCTAACAAACCAAACAGAATATTGGCATGCATTAAAAAGGAGATTAACTCAAAAGATAGTCCGTGTTGACCAGCGACAGCCCCAAAACATCACTGCTCTAGAGGAGATCTGCATGGAGGAATGGGCCAACACACCAGCAACAGTGTGTGACAACCTTGTAAAGACTTACAGAAAACGTTTGACCTCTGTCATTGCCAACAAAGGATATACAACAAAGTATTGAGATGAACTTTTGTTATTGACCAAATACTTATTTTCCACCATAATTTGCAAATAAATTCGTTCAAAATCAGACAATGTGATTGTCTGGATTTGTTTCCACATTTTGTTTCTCATAGTTGAGGTATACCTATGATGACAATTACAGGCCTCTCTCATCTTTTTAAGTGGGAGAACTTGCAGAATTGGTGGCTGACTAAATACTTTTTTGCCCCACTGCAGGGATGAAACTTTTCCGGGGAAAGGAGTTTAATAATACACGTGGCCACTCATTAAAATTAGAAGAAAAGAGGTTTAACCTTAAACTGCATGGAGGGTTCTTTACTGTAATGCCCTGTACACACGATCAGACTTTCCGACAACAAAACCGTGGATTTTTGTTTGAAGGATGTTGGCTCCAACTTCTCTTGCATACACACGGTCACACAAATGTTGGCCAACAATTATGAATGTAGTGACGTACAACACGTGCGTGATATCTCCATTACGAACGCTAGTTATATCTCCAGCTCGTACTTGATTCCGAGCATGCGTGGACTTTTGTCCGACGGACTTGTGTACACGCGATCGGAAAGTCAGACAACAAACATTTGTTGGCGGAAAATTTGAGAACCTGCTAGCCAACATTTGTTGGCGGAAAGTACACTAACAAATGTTCGATGGAGCATACACACGGTTGGACTTTCCGCCAACAAGCTCACATCCAACATTTGTTGTCAGAAAATCTGATCGTGTGTACGGGGCATTAGAGCAGCAGGGTTGTGGAATTCCCTTCCACAGGCGGTGGTTTCAGCGGGGAGCATCGATAGTTTCAAGAAACTATTAGATAAGCACCTGAACGACCACAGCATACAAGGATATACAATGGAATACTGACATAAAATCACACACATAGGTTGGACTTGTCTTTTTTCAACCTCACCTACTATGTAACTATGTGTTTCAGTACACTTTTGATGTGTTCTGGTGCATTTTTTTTGTGTTTTTGCCACTTTCAGATGCATCCTATGTAGAAAAAATGCAGAATGTTCTACTTTTGTTGACTGCACTGGAATGAACTGCACTGATGTGAACTATGGTATTGGAATCCATGTTAACTACTGTCCATGTGTTTTTGATGCAGATTAAAATGCACTGTTGTTGCTGTGTGTAAGACTTTTGTATATTTAATAAACGTTTCCTTGAAGAAAAAAAACGCACTGGTGTGAACTGGCCCCTTAAGCTGTACATTGTATTAATGTTCTGTTTTGGGCAGGAAATAGCAGTGCTTATGAAAAATGATCAGTAAAACAGAACCACAGTGGAACTGCAAATGTCGAGACCTTTGAATCCTCAAATCAGTATTCTCTTTATTTTTTCCATGAACATGCAGAAAAACCTCCTATAGAATTGGAACGAGCACTGACAAGAATGTTAAAAGCCCACCAGAAGAACCTTGGAAACCTGCTTATATTTCTGTAAAGGGGGATGGTACCTTAACACACAGGATTTTTTTTTGCTAAATAATATTGTTATCCAATATTTCCTGGTGAAATTGTTCCTAGATGTACAATGGTAATATATTTTATGTAGGCGATACTTGTGAGGAGTACCATTGTAAGGTAATAGTAGAGCTTTTAACCCACCCCTTTCTTTCAAACAGCATGTGGTACATTCCCCTAATAGATTCATGAATCTGTGTGCACCACGGATCCTGACAGTTCACATTCAGCTTTCGTAGAGGCAGAGCTGGTAATGTCCCTTTATGAGCCGATGTACATCAGCAACCAATTGAAAAACTGTAGAGCCCTGCACTATTCATTTTAAAACAAGGCTGTCTGCATCTCTTTCTCCAGTCTTTGTTCTTCAGCATAGAGGATGCACTTCAGTGGAGCTGCCTGGTAACTGAAGGCTTGGACAGCTCCCATCTTCTGTCTGCTCATTGAAACCTCTCAGCAATGTCATCCCCGGGATCCAATGGAAGTAGCCAGAGAAATTCCTGTAGGTGCAACTTTCCTCCGCCAGTGGTCTCTTGAATGCCTTAGGGGTATTTATCTGCTGTAGGTACAGATTTAAAGTTGTGTTAAACAGAGGCGCTGCACTGCAGTGTTGGCAGTGTCTAGTTCAGGAAACATGTGTTGCTTCATGCTGTCTGACATGCTTTGATTTGGTCCAGTAGGAGGGGGATGCTGCTTATATAGTATGGTAGTGAATTGCATCCTGTGAATAGTAGGTATATGGTGACAGGGAAATATGTATTTATAAAATGTTCCATGTTACAGAATTGCTTTGCATCTTTTAAATCACTTCTAATTTTTATATCTTCTGTAAATTGCAAAAAAATTCTAAGTATAACTTTGTGTTATGGAATTGGATGTTATCAAAGCTCTCATAGTCCCTTTTTTTTACCTAATTTTATTAAGCTCATTGATTACGCTTAGTCAGTGACTTGATGCTCATGTCAAGTATACGTTTTTGTTTTAAAACTGTAGTTTTATTGTATTGCCCTGTGATGCAGCATGAAGGTGTGTTTCACATAGTGAATGTTGGTGAATGAGAATCAATGCATGGCACTGTGGTGGTTAACCCTAGAAATTGGATTTCTGACAGATCAATATCAGATCAATACATTTTGTTGATGAATACTACCTGGGTGTTGTTTTTCTCATTTTTCTTCTTTGACGGTTTATAATTGACCCTTT
The DNA here is from genome assembly GCA_037952835.1 of Lithobates septentrionalis. Classification (NCBI taxonomy): domain Eukaryota; kingdom Metazoa; phylum Chordata; class Amphibia; order Anura; family Ranidae; genus Lithobates; species Lithobates septentrionalis. The sequence goes on from JBBDGP010003806.1 coordinate 744,957, forward strand.
CTGAGATATATCTTGCACTTAAATCATTCTGCTCATGCCTAATCTAAAGAAGCAAATAGCAGCAACAAATAGCCTTTAGAGATGAGTTATAAAATATAATACTGCTTTCTGTAATTGGTTCTTATGTACAGAAACAACAGTGAGCGGTTCTGCATGGCCAAGGACCAGATTACATGGGTATTGCTGGAGGTGTTTTTGGTAAATCATATTCTTCTCTTTAAGAAAAATTCTATCCTATTTCTTGGGTGGCCTGTGTTCCTTACCTCTTATTCTGCAATCAGACTGTTAACACTTTTTCAATGAGGTCAGGAATATTTTTCTCTTTACATTAGCTGCCACATGTATTTGTTTCCAAATACCCAAAGCTGAACTTCACTTAAAAATGAAAGTTCCACTTATCCTTCTCCTCCTCTTTTACCTTTTATTGGTGTTGACCTTTTTCTTCTGGGAGCGGGTGCCTTTTTCTGACAGGTACCCCACTTCCGCCAGCTTCTTCTAGGCCCGCAACCTCCTGGGACATGTCACAGTCCAAAGAGGTTGCAGGACTATTTTGAAAGCACAGCACTTCTCATGAATGCGCCGGCTGTAAAACAGCAGGAAGTCGCATCCAGCTTTCCAAAGCCAAGATAGTGGTGCCGGGGATCCAAAGACCAGCAAAGAACTGGACTGGTGAGTACAGCATTTGTAGCTTCTGACCTTTTTATTTCTTTTTTATCATATAACTCACTGTAGTTCCTCTTTAAAGTTCAATAAACCTTGAGTTTCAGTCAGCTAAATACATTCCAGGTGTATGAAAACAAAAGGTGTTCAGTGTCATACAGTTCATTTTCTTTCTAAAGCAGCCACAACCTTGGTAGAAAGCCTTTCCCCTGCCAGAAGCTGGAGAGTGGGACCCTGTGAATAAGCTGTGATTTAATTGCAGAGGTCTGACATGCCCCCTACAGAGTCAGACCGAAAGCTTTGCTATCAACAAAACTCATGCTGCCCTCTATACTCAGCAGTGGGCATGTCAGATCTCTACAAAGTGATGACACTGCTTTACCGCAGGGAGCAAGGGTTCCACTCTGCAGCGTGTCAGTATGAGACAGGCTTTTCTACTCACTCTGGCTGCTTTCTAAAGAAAACAAACTATTAAGGCCCCTTCCACACGGGACAGACTTTGTTGGAGTTTGCCTGGTCAACGGGGGAATCTGTCCACTGATCCCCACTGAGCAGGCGGATTGCTGGTCCTTGTTGGCTATGCTTATGCAGATGGAACACAGACAGAGGCTGCTCTCCTCTATGGGCGGTTGGATGTAAACAGACCACCTCTCTGTTTACATCTGACTGCCATGCGATCTGATTAGCTGAGCGACACTGAATTGATCCCCGTCCATCTGTTTTTAGAGGATCAGATTACATATTGGTGGATGCAAATGCACACATGTTCGTTTAAACCCGTCGCTCCATAGAGGACAATGGAGGGTCCGCCTAAAAAGCTAACAGGCTGACCCGATCGGTGCACCCGTGTGAAGGGAACCTTAGCGTTTGCACACTTTTTGTTTTGATGCACCTGGAATGTTTTTAGCTGGTTTAACTCGTTCTTTCTCATGTGACTGCTCTTATTGGCTCTCACAGCGGTCACATAATTAGAAACTCGTCCCTTTAGCTTCCGATCAGAAGTCGTGCTCATAAGCTCCAGGTGACAGCTACAGTAGGTCAATGTGCTGTGAGAACTCTCTCAGCACACAGCCTCACACTGCCTTGGATGAACATGTGCAGCAGCCAACTTTTCCTACTGCCAAATATACTCAATTTGCCTTTGGCAAGAAGTTTAAGTGGAGGACCATCCAAAAAGGGAAGTTCCGCTTTAAGGCCTCCTCCCCCCGCTCCTGTTTGTGAAATGGAGCTTTTGTGGAAGAGGGGGGATGCGGGTACCCGATTTTGACAGGTACCTGCTCCCACTTTCACTCCAATCGCCTAGGCCTGGGTAGGCAACCTCAGCCCTCCAGCTGTTTTGAAACTACAAGTCCCATGAGACATTGCAAGACCCTGACAATCACAGGCATGACTCCTAGAGGGAGAGGCATGATGGGATTTGTAGTTTCACCACAGCTGGAGGGCAGAGGTTGCCTACCCCTGGCCTAGGCAATTGGAACAGGAAGATCTCCATAATTTGTAGGTGTTGCAAGGGAAAACAGACTAAGCAGGTTGGTCCAGAGTTCACTTTGCCCAACTTCAAACTATAGCGCTTCCTATAGTATTGAAAGGTATTTACACAGTGATCATTCTATTATTGTGTTCCGGGTCTGCCCCAAGGCCAAACCACCTCAGCTGACAACGGTTTATTCAATATAGTACCTTCTTGGGTGGGTGGACAGCTGCAGTTATATGAAATCATACTTATGGTGAGGAAGTTTGATTAATATTTTTGGACAAGGCTCACAGATTACCAATGATTAAAGATTTGGACAATGACCAAAAGAATGAGGTTATGAATGGAGGTGGTGCAATTTGGATTTCTCTGTGAAAAATGTACTGTTTACAGTTGTGCTCATAAGTTTACATACCCTGGCAGAATTTATGATTTCTTGGCCATTTTTTTAGAGAATTTGACTATTAATACAAAAACTTTTCTTTCACTCATGGCTAGTGTTTGACTTAAGCCATTTATTATCAATCAACTATGTTTACTCTTTTTAAATCATAATGGCAACAGAAACTACCTAAATGACCCTGATCAAAAGTTCACATACCCTGGTGATTTTGGCCTGATAACATGCACATAAAATGACACAAAGGGGTTTGAATGGCTAATAATGGTAGCCATCCTCACCTGTGATCTGTTTGCTTGTAATTAATGTGTGTGTATAAAAGGTCAATGAGTTTCTGGACTCCTGACAGACCCTTGCATCTTTCATCCAGTGCTGCTCTGACGTTTCTGGATTCTGAGTCATGGGTAAAGCAAAAGAATTGTCGAAGGATCTGCAGGAAAAGGTAGTTGAACTGTATAAAACAGGAAAGGGATATAAAAAGATAGCCAAGCAACTCCGAATGCCAATCAGCAGTGTCAAGAAGTGAAAAATGAGGGGCTCTGTTGAAAGCAAATCACGGTCAGGTAGATCAACTAGAATTTCAGCCACAACTGCCAGGAAAATTGTTCAGGATGCAAAGAAAAAAAACACAAATAACGTCAGGTGAAATACAGGAAAAATGTGGTGTGGCTGTTTCAAGATGCACAATAAGGAGGCATCTGAAGAAAGATGGCTGCATGGTCGAGTCGCCAAAAGAAAGCTTTTACTACGCAAATGCCACAAAGTATGCCGCTTACAATACGCCAAACAGCACAGAGACAAGCCTCAAACCTAGCACAAAGTCATTTGGAGTGATCAGACCAAAATTGAGCTTTTTGGCCACAACCATAAACACTTCATTTGGAGAGGAGTCAACAAGGCCTATGATGAAAGGTACACCATTCCTACTGTGAAACACGAAGCTGGATCGCTGATGTTTTGAGGATGTGTGAGCTACAAAGGCACAGGAAATTTGGTCAAAATTGATGGCAAGATGAATGTAGTATGTTATCAAAAAATACTGGAGGAACATTTGCATTCATCAGCCAGGAAGCTGCGCATGAGACGTACTTGGACATTCCAACATGACAATTATCCAAAACACAAGGCCAAGTCGACCTGCCATTGGCTACAGCAGAATAAAGTGAAGGTTCTGGAGTGGCCATCTCAGTCTCCTGACCTCAATATCATTGAGCCACTCTGGGGAGATCTCAAACGTGCAGTTCATGCAAGACCGCCCAAGAATTTACAGGAACTGGAGGCTTTTTGCCAAGAGGAATGGGCAGCTTTACCATCTGAGAAGATAAAGAGCCTCATCCACAAATACCACAAAAGACTTCAAACTGTCATTGATGTTAAAGGGTACAATACACGGTATTAAGAACTGGGGTATGTAAACTTTTGATCAGGGTCATTTCGGTAGTTTCTGATGTGATTATGATTTAAAAATAGTAAACACTGTTGATTTGATAATAAATGGCTTCAGCAAAACACTAACCATGAGTGAAAGAAAAGTTTGTGTTATCATTCCTATTCTCTGAAAAATGGCCAAGAAATAATAAATTCTGCCAGGGTATGTAAACTTATGAGCACGACTGTAACTGTATAAAAAGCATGATACAATTATAAATTTGGGCTGCACAGTGCTGGTCAACTGACAGTACTCAGGCCTTCACAGGCTATTTTATGACAGAGTAAACCATTTATAACTTAATCTGCTGATTCAATAGCATTGGTATTAATCAGATCTAGAAAAGCAGGAAACACATCTATGACATGGGTGCAGGCTGCATTTGTTTGATCATGTATTTATTACTACTAAAATTCTTATTTATTAATGTTCTAATCGTGTAGCAGAGTTTGTCTATTTTTCTGCCTTTGCAACTTTTTTATCCAACTTTTTGCCAGTGTTAGTGAAGGGTCCTTTGAACTGATCCACTGACAGAAGGGTTTTCTAACCAAACCTTATTTGACTGTTAAAGTGGACCTGTGTTCCATTTTAACCAGTTGCCAACCGCCTAACGCAGATATACTGCGGCAGAATGGCACGGGCAGGCAAAATCATGTACCTGGTGCCCGAGGCGGTCGGCTTCTGTCTGGGAGCGATCAGAGGTGAGGGGGAGACCATCCATTCGTGCCCCCCCCCCCCCCTCGGAATCACTCCCAGCCAATGAGATTCTTCCTCTGCTGCTGTATAGTAAACAGCAGCAGAGGAAATGATGTCATCTCTCCTCGGCTCGGTATTTTCCGTTCCGGCGCCAAGGAGAGAAGACATCTGAGTGAGTTGCGCAACACAACACACACAGTAGAACACGCCAGGCATACTGTACACCCCCGATCACCCCCCAATCACACACACCTTCACCCCCCCGTCACACTGACACCAAGCAGTTTTTTTTTTCTGATTGGAGTCAGTTGGTGACAGTTAGTGTGGTAGGGCAGTTAGTGTTAGCCCCCTTTAGGTCTAGGGTACCCCCCTAACCCCCCTAATAAAGTTTTAACCCCTTGATCACCCCCCGTCGCCAGTGTCACTAAGCAATCGTTTTTCTGATCGCTGTATTAGTGTCACTGGTGACGCTTGTTAGGGAGGTAAATATATAGGTTCGCCGTCAGCTTTTTATAGCGTCAGGGACCCCCATATACTACCTAATAAAAGTTTTATTTATTTATTTTATTTTAACCCCTTGATTCCCCACTAGTTAACCCTTTCACCAGTGATCACCGTATAACAGTTTCGGGTGACGCTGGTTAGTTAGTTTATTTTTTATAGTGCCAGGGCACCCGCCGTTTATTACCGAATAAAGGTTTAGCCCCCTAATCGCCTGACGGTGATATAAGTTAGGTTTTAGGGTCAGAAGCAGCTAAATGTAATTTGAGGTGCAATTCCACATATGCCCATGGCCTGTGTGAGCAATATATCATTTAGTGACAACTTTGTGCAAAAAAAAAAAAAATTGTCACTTTCCCGCAACTTGTGTCAAAATATAAAATATTCCATGGACTTGACATGCCTCTCAGCAAATAGCTTGGGGTGTCTACTTTCCAAAATGGGGTCATTTGGGGGGGGTTTGTGCCATCTGGGCATTTTATGGCCTTTAAAACTGTGATAGGCAGTGAAGAGTGAAATCAAAAATTTACGCCCTTAGAAATCCTGAAGGCGGTAATTGGTTTTCGGGGCCCCGTACGCGGCTAGGCTCCCAAAAAGTCCCACACATGGGGTATCCCCGTACTCAGAAGAAGCAGCTGAATGTATTTTGGGGTGCAATTCCACATATGCCCATGGCCTGTGTGAGCAATATATCATTTAGTGATAACTTTTTGTAATTTTTTTTTTTTTTTGTCATTATTCAATCACTTGGGACAAAAAAAATGAATATTCAATGGGCTCAACATGCCTCTCAGCAATTTCCTTGGGGTGTCTACTTTCCAAAATGGGGTCATTTGGGGGGGGGGGGGGTTGTACTGCCCTGCCATTTTAGCACCTCAAGAAATGACATAGGCAGTCATAAATTAAAGGCTGTGTAAATTCCAGAAAATGTACCCTAGTTTGTAGACGCTATAACTTTTGCGCAAACCAATAAATATACGCTTATTGACATTTTTTACCAAAGACATGTGGCCGAATACATTTTGGCCTAAATGTATGACTAAAATTGAGTTTATTGGATTTTTTTTATAACAAAAAGTAGAAAATATTTATTTTCAAATTTTTCGGTCTTTTTCCGTTTATAGCGCAAAAAATAAAAACCGCAGAGGTAATCAAATACCATCAAAAGAAAGCTCTATTTGTGGGAAGAAAAGGACGCCAATTTAGTTTGGGTACAGCATTGCATGACCGCGCAATTAGCAGTTAAAGCGATGCAGTGCCAAATTGTAAAAAACGCTTTGGTCAGGAAGGGGGTAAATCCTTCCGGGGCTGAAGTGGTTAAACATTTAAAAGTGGAAGTCCTGCCTAAAAGCAAACAGTACAAGATGCCTGCTTTTATATAGGTTAGCCAGAAAGCTTCCTTTTTTTTTTTTTTCCAACTGAGGATTTACTTTTTCTGCCACCTTATATTTCGTGCACTGTCAGTAGCTAATAGATCTAGCCCCGCACAGTGTGTTACTGCTGGATTGGATAGAGGATATAATAATAAAGCTGAACCCTGGGCTAGACGGATGTCTAAAATCAAGAACCATACTTATTCCTACCGAAACCTTGGTGACCTTCGTGTATTTTCTTTCCCCATCTGTGCAGTTATCCAGCATCGTACAACTCCTACACTTTTCCTTTGCTCACGATTTTGCAGTAATAAAGATCACTGCTGCTTCATTCCTTGGGCAGGATGATTGGTGTTAAGTCCCCCCTGTAATTTTCTGCTGGCAGCCTGTAGTAAATAAATCCACTGAGTCCTATATACATAAATTAAAAGAAGTATGGACAAAGCTTTTTTTAAGGGTCACAGGAATACATTTTAATTTTGTTTTCCTGTGACCCAGAGTCAGCTGATAAGTGGAATTTAGCTGATTGGGCAGAGCTACGCCAGGCTCAGGATGGATCTCGACAATAATGTTGGGATCCGCCTTTCAGCATGTAGTTGAGCGCCAGTGCCAACTGCACCCACCTCCTCCCCAGTCTGGACTTAAACCGAGCCCCCAAACTGACAGTCTCTGCTCTCCATTTGGAGCAGACTGAGAGCTGAGCGATCAGTGGTCATATGATTGCTCTGTTTTTTCGCTCTGATTTTCTGTGTTTTTGTTTTACATATCCCACCCTTCCTTTAATGCTGTCTGCACAGGCTATATACACCAAAGTGATGATGTCACCTTTACATTTACAAGGCAATATCTGCGTTTGCAAAGGCATTTAGTGCACACAGATCAGATCTTTATCATTTGTGACTATTGAGGAATATATTTAAATTAAAGTTTTTGTGCCTGGAGTTCAGCCTTAACACACTAGGTAGGTTGGTTGGGCTAACCACTTGCCAGCCTATTCATTTACCTTACAGAGATACTTTAGAAGCCAAGACAGGGGAGGCATACAGAAATTTTACCAAGTTCAAGCACTTTACCAGAATTAGGGGGCTTAGTGCTAATCCAGTTGCTATACCTGAAAGCAGTGAAAAAACAAAAGTATAAAAACTTAGAATGGGCAAAAACAATGAAGACAGTATATTCTTCAATGTGAGCATGATAATAACATAATAGGAAATTTAGTAACTATAAAACAGCAATAGTTGTAACTTTAGATCTCACTGACAGCAAAATCCTTAGGTGTAAGAAATAGGCTATATTATCTATGCCTCACGCTTTCTCAGATGCCTCTTTGTGGGTGCTTCTAGAGCTCCCTAATTGCACCCCCTTACCATGCATGACCCTCCTATAGCTTCCACATAAACTACGACCCGCTACCCTGAGCCCACTTATGCAAGACAGTTCATAAATGCATTTTATCTAGGTCAAATATTGATCCTTATGAACGTTTTGTCAGATGTGGTAAACATGTCATATATAAACAATACAAATACAAAATATGCCATCCATAGTGATATATCTTTTCTAAGGTTATCAGTGCTTCCTGACCATCCACTACAGACTGACATATACATACAGGAAGTGTGGTCTGACAGACTTCCTGACCAGAAAGAGATGTAAAGAGGAAATTGAAAGTCACATTATCTTTTTTCTTTATCATAAAACCTTATTTCCTGAGGTGTCATTGGTTTGAGTACAACAAAAAAAGTGAAGATTTGCTACCTTTATAAGTAACATGTATAAATAGTTGTGCTTTAGTAGCCTGAAAGATCCATTTTCTTTTAAATCCCTCCCAAATACTAGCAGTACACAGTGTCCTGGTGTATGAGGGTGCCAAGGCACTCCTGGTGTATGAGGGTGCCAAGGCACTCCTGGTGTATGAGGGTGCCAAGGCACTCCTGGTGTATGAGGGTGCCAAGGCACTCCTGGTGTATGAGGGTGCCAAGGCAATCCTGGTGTATGAGGGTGCCAAGGCACTCCTGGTGTATGAGGGTGCCTAGGCACTCCTGGTGTATGAGGGTGCCTAGGCACTCCTGGTGTATGAGGGTGCCTAGGCACTCCTGGTGTATGAGGGTGCCTAGGCACTCCTGGTGTATGAGGGTGCCTAGGCACTCCTGGTGTATGAGGGTGCCTAGGCACTCCTGGTGTATGAGGGTGCCTAGGCACTCCTGGTGTATGAGGGTGCCTAGGCACTCCTGGTGTATGAGGGTGCCTAGGCACTCCTGTTCTGTAGCCTCATACTTGTTTACCTGCGGTGTGAAAGGCACTGTTCCCTCTGACAGCTAGTTGCAGAAGATTTGGAATCAGATTTCATGTTTACTGATCTTGCTGAAAATAAAGCAGTAACTGAGGACCTGTACTGCATGCGTCTGCTTTGGTCTTTCTGTTGATCTGTGCTTCCTACACCTCTTTGTGAAATGTATACATCTATACAGTATATGAATTGAACGTGCAGTGCTGATTAATGTTAAATCGCAACTTATCTTGGTTGCAGTTGCAATACTGTTGTGTTGGTAACGTATTCTCATTTTTAAAGGTATACATAAACTTCTAAGTATGGTAACTAGTGTAGTAGGGCTGCAACTAACGATTATTTTCATAATCGATTAGTTGGCCGATTATTGTATCGATTAATCGATTATTCGGTTAATAACCTTAAAAAAAAGTGTGGTGTATAATTTAGTTAATGTGTACAGTTTTAAAAAAAGGTAATTTATCTCTATGCAGTGGTAAATATAAATAACCAATTATATGGTTAGGGAGCAAAATATCGAATCCACTCTGAGTATAACAGACAGAAGAGATATACTGTATATACTATTAGAGGAGATATACTGTATATACTATTAAAGGGTGAATCTGGTAAATAGCATCAGACTCAGTGATCAAATTTTTTTATTAAAAACAAAAACAATGTCTTCCTTAAAAAAAAATGTAATTTTAAGAACGTTCGTTCTTTCATTCAGTGAATGTACAAAGATTTTTCGTCTGAATATTCTCATCTGAAAATTGATCCGTGTGGCCAGCATAGGGCTCGGTACACACCTATGCAGTTTGCTTTTCATCTGTTTCTGCAGTGCTTTTTGCTGTGCGTTTTGACTTTTGTGCATGTTATTTTGCTGCGATTTGCGTTTTTGCATTTTTTTGGCCAATTTGTTGTTGGGCAGATTAAAAAACACATATTGCTGCAAAAACGCATTAAATGCTTTTCTGCAGCTTCTCTATTGAAGTATATTGAACCAAAAAAGCACCATTTTGCGTGAACGTGTCCCATAGGAAACCATGTGAATGAACTGTAGTGCGTTTCTGCAAAATGCACCAAAAAACACATAAGATGTGAACCAGGTCTAAGGGCGAAAAAAACTAAAATGACCCCTTTATAGTACAAAAAAAAGCAGATAATCACTACTGTAAGGGGTTAATTTTTTTAGTGTAGAACTGTGAAAGTAATATTTGCAGTAGCAATTATTTGCTCTTTTTGTACTATATTAGGTTTTACTATTTTAGGTTTTTTTTAACCCCATTTTGTTACTGTCTGATTAATTGATTATGAAAATAGTAATCGATTAATTTCATAATCGATTAGTTGTCGATTAATCGATTAGTTGTTTCAGCCCTATAGTGTAGTATACAGCATGGTTATACACTGATCAGCCATACCATTATGACCATCCACCTAATATTGAGTAGGTACCCCTTTTGCCACCAAAATAGCCTTGACCCGTCAAGGCTTGGACTCCACTAGACCTCTGAAGGTATGCTGTGGTATCGGCCACCAAGATGTTAGTAGCAGATCTTTTAAGTCCTGTAAGTTGCGAGGTGAGGCCTCCGTGGATCAGATTTCAGCACATCCCACAGATGCTTGAATTGAGATCTGGAGAATCAACACCTCAAACTTGTTGTGCTATTAGTCGAGCTGGGCGATTTTCTCAAAAAAACAAATCTGGGATTTTTTAAAAAAAAAACTCGATTCACAATTCGAATTGAGGGTTTTTTGTTTTTTTTGGACACCGCGCCGGTCCTGAGGAGCTGCGGGCAGGAGTTTTTAGGGGAGGCCGTGGCATCGGCCTAGTCCGCGGCGTCCGGCCTCGCAGACTAGGCCGAAGCCGCGACCTCGCCTAAAAACGGCCCCGGGCGTGTCCAAGATGGCGACGGGAGAGGACGCTCAGTAACAGAGCTCCTGGAGACTGTTTCTTATCTTTCATATAACCCGGGATCCGGTGCCAATCCTGTGCTGAGCGAGAGCCCAGGGGATCAGCGGTGACTCCGGGTCATGCCCAGCGGCAAACTCAGAAGGTCCAAGTCGGTAGCGGCACATCCTGACGGAGCGAGGACACGGAGCCAGGCGGCCATTACAGCGCACATGGCGTCCCAGACGGAGGCAGCAGACTCTCCTCCAGCTACGGCTGCTGATCTAGCTGCAGCCATCCAAACAATTGCCTCGGGACAGGCAGCCCTAATGGACAAAATAGATCACGTCCAGACTAATGTGGACTTTATCCGAAGAGACCTGGACTCCTTCCGCGGCCGCATGGCGGAGGTGGAGCAGCGGGTCTCCGGGACTGAGGACACTGTGCGGGATCACTCAGGAGACCTGCACACATTGAAGGCGAGGGTGAAGGCCCTGGAGAGTAGGGCAGAAGATGCCGAGAATCGGAACAGGAGAAATAATCTCCGCATCGTCGGTCTCCCGGAGGGAGCTGAAGGTATGGACCCTACTGCATTCACAGAGCGTCTCCTGAAGGAACTGCTCCCTGGGGCGAGATTCTCTCCCTTCTTTACTATAGAAAGGACTCACCGCATGCCAGCGACACGAGGGCCGCAGGGCTCCCCCCCTCGCACATTCATTTTCAAAATGCTTCATTTTAAAGACAGGGATATGATACTGAGAGAAGCCAGAGCACTACAAGAGCTGAAGTATGAGAACACGCGGCTGATGATATTCCCTGACTTTTCCATGGAGACCCTAAGGCAGCGTAAATCGTTTGATACAGTTCGCGCCAAACTGCGGGCCAAGGGAATAAAGTACAGTATGCTTTTCCCGGCGCGTCTCCGGGTGGAAGATGGAGAGTCTACCCGCTTTTTCACCTCACCAGCGGAAGCCTCATCCTGGATAGAGACGGTACGCAGGCACTGAGTATGGCTGTTTATATCTCCTCATTTCTGCATCCTCACACGGATGCAATGGTGTGATCCCAGTGTTGTAAAGGAGTCAGGTGGCAGAGCAGAATTTCTCCCTAGACCCAGTTGGTGGCGGAGATCCTCATTGCAACAATGCTCACCCCCTAACAGGGCTGCTCTGGGTTTCCCATGTTCCGGAGAGCTGTGAACAAAAATTTGTATGGGGTACCCTGACCCACACGGCAGCCTTCTTTCCTTCTACTGGATTTTCTTGTTTTCTTTCCAGGAGTGTGGGTGGCTTGGTGCTGTGGGGGACTTGAACTATGAGTCCTGTTCGTGATCCTGTTTAAGGGGGGATCCCATTCCTCTCCCACCATGCTGCTATTTTTTCTGAACTATAGGACTTCTCTATGCAGGGGGAGGTTGAGAAGATACGCAGCGCATCCCACCATGTCTAGCTCTGCAACACAGCTAAGATTGCACTCCTTGAAAATGCTGTGGATTACTTTACGGTTCACGTTTAACGGGTTTGCAACTAAGTTTTCCTACCCCCAGCCTAGGCTGGGAGACTGCACTGGTCCCACATATTTCAGTCTTCATCACCCGGTCCATGTACTGTACTCCAGAGGACGGGACTCCGGTGCCTTCTTGTACACGATACCTCCACAGAGGCCTGTTGCCTTCAGTTATTTTGGGAATAAGGCTCCCTCCGGTTGGGGTGGGGGGTGGCGGGGAGGGGGGTGGGGGGAAATTTGGGGGGGTTTTTGTTTGGTTTGTACGCAAGTATATCAAGGGAGGTCAGTTTAATCAATGTATCGTGTACTGTATATTGCATGTAGAGATAGTTGCACAATCTGGCAAGGCATATGTGACGGTGGGCGGCTCGCTGATGGTGGTGATGTCACCTCCTGCTCTTAATGTGCGATGGTGGCTTAATGTCTTTATGTAAAATTGTCTCCTGGAACACCAGGGGTCTAAATTCTAAGATTAAACGATCACTGGTGTTCCAGTTCTTGCAGAGACAGTCCCCCCACATATGTATACTCCAAGAAACTCATCTTGTGGGAGGGAAAACAATGAGCTTACGTAGGCCCTGGGTGGGTCACGCGTACCATTCTACTTACTCTAACCTGGCAAGAGGGGTGAGTGTCTTGGTGCGCAAATCCCTTCCCTTCCGTTTGTTAGCTCTAGATATAGATCCCGGAGGGCGATATATAATTATCCATGCTATTATAATGAGCTTGGAGCTGGTAGTGGTGGGACTGTATGTCCCCCCTCCTGCCTCGATCTCTTTTTTATACCAGTTGATCTCTAAAGTTTCACAATATGCCACTGATAATGTTCTGCTGCTGGGGGACTTTAATATGGTCCCAGATCCCGAGGTGGATAGGATGTCTCGGTCATTGGGATCCTCGTCCGATCTTAAAGCGTGGGCAGAGGCATTCAATCTTACGGATGTCTGGCGATGGAGAAATCCTCGGGTGCAGGCATTTACCTGTCACTCAGCCACGTACAAAACTTTTTCTAGAATAGACCTGGTCTACTCTGGGGGAATGGTCCTGTCTAGTATTAAGGACATTGTCATCCTCCCTAGAGGGATCTCGGATCATGCCCCTGTCTCCCTGCAGCTTGAACTGACAAACCGTGCTCCAGAAGGGTTGTGGCGACTTTCCAGATTCTGGTTATCCGACTCAAGGGTGGATGTCCCATGTAGAGCTGATATGACTGAATTTTGGGTGAATTGGGATAGATCTATCCCTGTCCCAGTTATCTGGGATGCATTTAAGGTGTGTATGAGAGGTAAGTTTCAGGACCGCATTGGTAAGGTTCGTAGAGGGGCCCGTGAGGAACTTGAGAGGGCAGAAGCTAGGGTGGGTGGGCTGGAGGCTGCCTACGTTAGAGACCGTACCTCTCGGACGTATGCTTCCCTGCAGGAAGCACTGAGAGACGTCTCTCTCATACGTACATCAATTACGAAACTCCATCTTCTGCATCAGAGTCAGAGGATTTTCGAGCAGGGGGAGAGAAGTGGTCGCCTGTTGGCCTGGCTCTCAAGGGAGTATTCCTCCCCAGTATCTATACCCTGTATTCGGTCCTCTGACGGAGTAGCCCTAACGGATCCCTCACAAATAAAGCTTATTATCAAGAACTTTATAGCTCTAGAGTGCAATTCACTGAACCGGAGTTGCAGGCGTACCTTGAGGGGATAGATTTACCATGCCTAACAGACGCTACTAGGGAGAGATTGGATGGTCCTCTTACCCTCAAGGAGCTCCAGATAGCAGTGAAATCCCTACAGGGCGGTAAGACACCGGGGCCGGATGGTTACCCGGCGGAATTCTATAAGCAATATGCAGAAGAAATCCTGCCTATCTACAGGGAGGTGTTGCTGAAAACACTTGAGAGTGGGGCCCTCCCCCCATCTATGTCTGAGGCGGTAATCGTTGTCCTCCCTAAGCCTGGTAAGGATTCGGAGCTGTGTTCCTCTTATCGCCCAATCTCGTTATTAAACGTGGATCTGAAAATACTTGCCAAAGCCTTGGCTGGGCGCCTAAATTCAGTAATCACAGCTTTGATCCACCCGGACCAGTCGGGGTTTATGCCGGGCAGAGGGACAGACATAAACATACGCAGGCTCCTGACGCACATGGATGCGGCACCGGAGGACAGCCCAGGGGTAGTGGTGTCTTTGGACGCCGAGAAAGCGTTTGATTCCGTTGAATGGGAATACCTCTGGGCTGTGCTCCGGAAGTTTGGGTTCGGACCAACGTTTGTTGGGTGGCTGCGCCTGATGTATACCTCACCCAGGGCCAAAGTACGTATGAGTAATTCACTTTCGAGGGAGTTCCCCCTATGCCGGGGAACTAGGCAGGGGTGCCCACTGTCACCGGGGCTGTTTGCCCTGGCGGTGGAGCCCCTAGCGGCTAAAATTCGGGCAGAATCTAGGATTAAGGGGCTCCAAATGGGAGTGGTGGAGGAGAAGATATCCTTGTATGCGGATGACACCATCTTGTACTTGAATGATGTCTCCTCCTCACTCCCAGTAGCTCTACAGATGGTGGATGAGTTTGGGTCCTTCTCGGGAATTAAGGTCAATTGGAGTAAATCCCTGATTTATCCCCTGAGCCCCAACAGACCCAGACCTCCCATCCGGAGTCAGTTGGTTTGGGTGGACAGATTTAAATATCTGGGGATTCAGTTGGGAGGAACAGTGGCCCAGTACATGGATCTTAACCTAAACCCCTTATTGGCGCAGTTCTCTAAGAAGTGCACTGACTGGAGGTCACTCCCCCTGACGCCAGTGGGGAGAGTGAATTTAATTAAGATGGTCTTCCTCCCAAAATTCCTTTATCTGTTTAGGAATAGCCCAATACAGATCCCAGCTTCCTACTTTGCAAAAATAAAAGCTATAATTACCTCCTTTCTGTGGTTGGGGAAGGTGCCCAGATTGGCGCTGACCACTCTGCAGCTGACATTGGGACAGGGGGGTTGGCTCTTCCGGACTTCCAGGTATACTATTGGGCGGCTATATTGGTGACGGCCAGATGGTGGTTTTCCCAGCCCAGAGACAACCCCGCAGTAACCTTAGAGGCTGCGATTCTGGGCTCATATACCGCTCTCAGTAACCTGCTGTTCCGTGGACCCAAGGCCTATCCGAACTTGACGACCCTAATGCGCACTACCGTCGCGGTCTGGCAGAAAGCCAGGGCGAGTTTTCGTTCTGAAGGTAAAATATCTCCTCACACACCTCTTTGGGGTAACCCCAATCTTCCTCACCTACGAACGGTGCCGGACCCACAGGTCTGGGCAACTAAAGGCATAGTGACTCTTAAACATTTGGTAGTAGGGGGAAGGTTGATGACATTCCCGGAATTGAAAGGAAAATATGGACTGCCCAATTGGATGTTCTTTCGTTTCCTGCAGGTGAGGCACGCGTTTCAGCATCAGTTTCTCGGGGGCGTCAACCTTGAGTCGGACCCGGTGGAAAAGTTACTCTCCACAAAAATTTTGATAGCCCCCCTCTCAACAATATACTTTCACATAACAGCTTCTAGGCCCACAAAACTGGGGAAAATATTTACGAAGTGGAAAAAGGACTTGCCCTCTCTCGAGGAGGAGGAGTGGGAGACGTGTGTCTCTTCATACGTTTCCAACTTGATCTCTGCCAGGGACCGGTTCCTGCAATTAAAATTCCTGCATAGGGCCTATTATACGCCGCGCAGATTGGCGGTTATTTATCCAGACAGGTCTCCGGCGTGTCCGCGATGCGGAGACCTGGATGCCTCCTTCTTGCACATGACGTGGTCATGTCCTGGATTGCAGGGGTATTGGGGGCAGGTCCTGGCGGACATCAACCAGACAGCGGAAACTGCGATTCCACTGTGCCCACGTGCATTACTGCTCAATGTATTGGTGAACTCTGGTATAGGGAAATATACCAAATTGTTTATAGCATTTGCCACATATTACGCCCGAAGGGAGATAATGCTGAGATGGAAGTTGTGTGAGCCGCCTACCGTCAATGCCTGGAGAAAAACCCTAAATATTGTCTTGCCACTATATAAGATAACATATGTTAACAGGAATTGTCCGTCTAAATTTGACAAGATATGGTCTTCGTGGATTGACTCCTGGGGATCCCTCCCATTGGAGATCTCTCCACCTAGCCCAGGTTTAGATCTATAGATCAGAATGGTGGAGATCTAATGTATGCCGATTTGCAAAATGAAATTGCTGGTGGGTTTCCGCTATCCCCTCCCCCTTCCCAGTCCCGCCCCCCCCCCCCCTTCTCCTACGATCCTGCCGGTCTCCTCCCCTCCCCCCCCCCCCCCCCCCCAGATGCTCATTCTGTAATCATTGGTTAGGGCGAGAGAGCTCTCTCTCCGACAAGGAACCACTGCCAGATCTTGAATAATTAAACAGCTATCTGAACCCTAAATGTATAACTACTGGTAAAGCAAGTACATATATGACAATTTCAATGAATGTATTACATTAACGCTCCTTCTCTTCACATGTATGATGCATTGTACACTGACGTGTTTGTTTTGATTGCAATAAAATTTAACTTTGTTAAAAAAAAAAAACGGCCCCGGTCCTGACGAAAAAAAAAAAATCTAAAAAAATCGATTTGCTGAAATTTTGAATCGATTTGACCTCTCAACTTGACTCAAAATTCAAATCGATTTTTTCCCCAGCCCTAGCTACTAGAAAAACATTTAATAAAATAATAAAAATGCCACAAATCTATTCCCTATTTTGTAGACGCTATAACTTTTTGCACAAACCAATCGATATTTGCTTATTGTGATTTTTTTTTTTTTTTTAAACAAAAATATGTAGAAGAATACATATCGGCCTTAACGAATGAAGAAATTTGTTTTTATTTCAATTTTTTTTTGGATATTTAGTATAGCAAAAAGTACAAAAAAAATTTGGGGTTTTTTACCCCCAAAATTTTCGGTCTTTTTTTGTTTATAGTGCAAAAAGTAAAAACCACAGAGGTGATTAAATACCACCAAAAGAAAGCTCTATTTGTGTGGGGAAAAAAGGACATAAATTTTGTTTGGGTACAACACTGCACTGCGCAGTTGTCGGTTAAAGTGATGCAGTGTCGTATCACAAAAAATGGCCTGGTCAGGAAGGGGGTAAATCCTCCCAGGGCTGACGTGGTTAAAGTGACACTAAACTCTGGTTTAAAAAAAAAAAAAAAAAAAAAAAAAACATGCATTCTTAAAGCAAAAAAAGCTCTCTATTGCTTTCAGCCTTCTGCAAATTTCCACATTTTTATTTATTTCTGTTTATTCTCCATGATCCCACTGTAAGTAGGAAAATAGCTATCCTGTCTTGCTCATTCATAAGTTGGCCTAGGGTCTATGGACTTGGGATTTGTAGTGCACGCAAAGCAGTGCACATGACCGCAACTAAACATGTACTGTTTATTTCAAACAAATGGAAGTTATAGGGAAAGAGAGAGGTTCGGGAGCTTACAGAGGATGTTACAAGGAGGCAGAAATACACAGGCAGAAACAACAATAATAAAAGGAATAAGGATATTGTTTAACGCCACGTTAGAGGTGCATGGAGGTGCCTAATGTTCATTGTGTGTGTTTGCAACTTAACAGAGCCTGCCCTACTTGTACACCTTTTAACCTTTCGGTGTAGTGTGCAATACACAAGCTTCATTGTGGTACAGACATCTCATGCAGTATTTATTTTTACCTTTTGTGTGGTACATTTGGCATAGTAAAACAGAGCAATAGCGTTCTATTGTTCTGTGCTTGTAACCAGGCCCTGTATGTTGCCATTGGTGAACTGTAGGCTAATGTCTGTATAAATACATCCACAAGGTGTTTTCATTTCTTGATTACCGCCGTATTCTTCCGCTAGTGAAATGTGAACATATTATGCTGCAGATGTTAGTAGCTGTAAGCTTCAAAGGAGCTTATAAGCTCGGTGTCATTTATAGCTATGCAGTACTCGGTCTGCTCTTTTTAAGGACACTGCATGGAAACCTTGCTTGCTTTATGCAAATCGGGGAATGTCTGTAATGTAATCACAGTGTGCAATGCCTATGCTCCATAGTGGGGTGAATCTGTTTCTCTGAAGCACACATGCAAGGTTGTACTGTATGTGGACAGGTTGCAGCTCTCTAAGTGCCTTCCTTAGCAGAGAGGACTTGGAGTGCCTCTCTTTTAAGGTTACAAGATTTTTAAAATGAAATCTGGGGATATATATATATATATATATATATATATATATATATATATATATATATATATATATATATATATATATATATATAAATATATATATATATATAATATTGTGGGAACCAGTGACACTAATACAGTGATCAGTGCTAAAAATATGCACTGTCACTGTACTAATGGCACTGGCTGGGAAGGGGTTAACATCTAGGGCAATCAAAGGGTTAAATGTGTACCTAACAAGTGTTTTCTCACTGTGGGGAGGTGCTTTTAATAAGGGAAAGCATAGATCTCTGTCCCTGCTTTGTAGGAACATATAATCATAAATAAAATGTTCATTTGTAATATTTTGTTGACAATCCTTTACTGGCAATGACTGCCTGAAGTCAAACTCATGGACATTACCAAAGACTGGGTTTCCTCCTTCCTGATGCTTTTTCAGGCTCTAACTGCAACTGTCTCCAGTTGTTCTTTGTGGGTCTTTCTGCCTTTAGTTTTGCCTTCAGCAAGTGAAATGAATGCTCATTTGGGATGAGATCAGATGAGTGACTCGACCATTGCAGAATATTCCCCCTATTTTCCTTCAAAAGTTCCTGGGTTGCTCTTGCAGTGTGTTTTGGATCATTGTCCATCTGTACTGTGAAGTGCCGCCCCATCAACTTTGCTGCATTTGGCTGAATCTGGACTGACAGTATATCTCTAAACACTGCAGAATTCATCCGGCTGCTTCTGTCTTCTGTCTCATCAATAAACACCAATGACCCAGTGCCACAGGAAGCCATGCATACCCATGCCATCACACTGCCTCCACCATGTTTTACAGATGACGTTGTGTACTTTGGATCATGAGCTGTTCCAAGCCTTCTCCACACTTTTTTCTTCCCATCATTCTGGTACAGATTAATCTTTGTTTCATCCGTCCAAAGAATGCTTTTCCAGAACTGATCTGACTTTTTTAGATGTTTTTTGGCAAAGTCTAATCTAGCTTTTCTATACTTCAGGCTTATGAATGGTTTGCACCTTGTGGTGAACTCTCTGTATTTGCTCTCGTGAAGTCTTCTCTTGATTGTAGACTTTGACAATGATACGCCCACCTCCTGGAGATTGTCCTTCGCTTGTCTGGATGTTGTGAATGGGTTTTTCTTTACCATAAAAAGGATCCTGCGATCAACCACCACTGTTGTCTTCCGTGGCGGTCCAGGTCTTTTTATGTTTCTGAGCTCACCTGTGCGTTCTTCTTTCCTCAGAATGTACCAAACTGTTGATTTGGCCACTCCTAATGTTGCTGCTATCTCTCTGATGGATTTATTTAGTTTTTGAAGCCTTACAATGGGGATCATGCTGCGACAGGGTTGCGTGCATCGGGCAGTGGCTCCTGTGTCTGACTCTTCTTGCTTCTGCCGTTGTGCCCTCCTCCCCTCTTCCTAGGCGTCCAATAGAATCGCCTGTCCTTTCAGCCAATCGGGTGACGGGTATCAGACCCGCTTCCCGATTGGCCGGGAGGAGGATCAGTGTTGCAACAGCGAATATTTACTATATACTCTGCGCTACCAGCCCAGCCTATTAGAGCCTCTGCTTCCCAGCACAAATTTTTCCTCCCTACCTAAATTCCCCTCAGCACTAATCCCCACCCCCAGCCTCCTCTCCTAGCACATATCCCCCCTCCCCAAATCCCTATTACTCTTCCCAGCACAGATAGTCACCCACCCCCTCCCCCCAACTTATAGGGGAAAACAACTACAAAGCCAGGAGGAGGTGCACTGTATTGTGCTTTTGCCTCCTGTCAGAAGAGTGTTCACCTATACAGCACAGGATCGCTCTTACTTTAGATCGCACTGTACGCACACACCGCCCCCTATCTCCTCCTCCAAGGGCTGCTCACCTCCGGGCAGCAGCAAATGTGGATAGGGCAGGGGGTGGTGTGTGTGTGTACAGTGCAATCTACAGTAAGAGCGATCATGTGCTATATAGACCAGAGCTCTTTTGAAAGGTAGCGAGAGCACAATACAGTGTACCCCTGGCTCCTCCTAGCTCTTTTCTCTCTGCCACTTCTGCAGTCTACAGGTTGCCCTCTCATTCTCCCCGCTGTGAGTGGGAGCGGGGGAAGGAGCTCAGCGGTCGCCGGACAGCACCTCAATCAAGGAAGGACCAGCTTGGGGGGCAGAACTGAAAGCTGGCTGAGCACAACCCATACCAGTACCCCCCTAAATACGGTCATGTGTGTCTCCCGCCCAGCAACTGAAAGCCGGCGGAAGGGAGAGGGGGAGAAAGAAACCGACTTTCAGTTGCTGGAGGGGGAGAGACACATTCTCTGCTCCACCGATCCTCCTGCTCTCCGTGCCCCTCTGTGTGCCAGGCCCCCTACAGGAGGGCCGGTGGGCCACCCCCCCCCCCCTTCAGCGGCCCTGCTTGATGATGCTATAACTTTCAGGCAAACCAATGAATATACACTTATTGGGATTTTTTTTTCTTTGCCAAGGACATGTAGCAGAATACATTTTGGCCAAAATTATGACGAAATTTACATTTTTTTTTTTTTGGATATGTTTTATTGCAGAAAGTAAAAAAAAAATATATATATATATATATATATATATATATTATTATAGTAAAAAAATTCTGTCTTTTTTTTCATTTATGTCGCAAAAAATAAAAAACCCAGTGGTGATCAAATACCACCATATGAAAGCTCTATTTATGTGAAAAAAATAAATTTTGTTTGGGTACAGTGTTGCTTGACTGAGAAATTACCAGTTTAAGCTGCGCAGTGCTGAATAGCAAAAAATGGCCTGGTCATGAAGGGGGTAAAATCTTCCGGAGCTGAAGTGGTTGATACCACTGTAATCTGATGATGTGATCCTTGATTCCACTCTCCTCCTATTTTTGATAGCCATGTATTACATTTTTTTTTCTTCGAAATTTAAGAAGCAGATACAAAGTCTTAACACATAAAATGTCTTATCTTGCTGTTCTCATTTATTTCCTAAATCAACGGTTTTCCCCGATATATTTTTTTGAATGCACTCAACTGTTGGTGTTTGCAAGGGAAATCACATGTTCTACCAATTTATATGATTATATTGTTTGGCAAGTGAAGGTTTTTTGTTCAGTGAAATTCTTGGCTGCTAGAATGTATTTCTTCCCCAGGACAAGATCCCTCATCACACATGCATGAATTCCACTGTGGGCATTGCTGCTTAAGCTAAACTAAACCAGAGTGATGATCTTGGAGCTTTGCCACAGTCAAATATGTTTTATAATGAAAAAATCTTTGGTGTGTCGTGGTAGAAATGAGAACATCCTGATGTGGCAGAGTGTGATGAAGTCGATGTTGCTGCAGATTTAATTTACAAAAAAAAAATGCTGCATTTGCTGCAATCTGTCGAAGTAAACAAGCCTAAGCAGACATTAGCTATGCTGATTCCATGCCATTCTTCTATTGCAGCCCTTTATACATTGTTGTGCTGATAAACTAAGGCCATGTGACTGTTGAAGCCAGTCCTGTCACTCAAAATATCAGCCTGTATATTTTGCTCTTCTACCACCTAACCACAGAATAATTCACTCATGGTGCCTGGTGTTCTTTCAACAATAACTCCCCCAGGGACATTGTTGGGCTGAGAGATTTTTGCGTACATGTTCATGCTGTGATATTATGTATGGTTCTCATAATGGCATTGGTTTTTAGATGTGCCGTTTTTTTAAAATTAATTTACTTTCATTCTAATTTAATTTAGCTCAGTTCAGGGATTGTACAAATGTTTGAATCAATATTGTAATTTTTTTGATTGAATGAGATCTGCTGCTTTAAGAAGAGTATAACACATTTCAGGACAGTGGGACGAGCCATGAAAATCTTCACTTTACAACCAATTGGGAAGATGCACATTCAGAGCTGCTGGTGTGTAGTGATAATATAGCCCTATTATAAGGTAATTTGTTTCAAACTGCACAGAGCTGCTCCAGGCTTTTTGACCACTCTGTGTATGGAAACCATGGATTCTTTGGTGTAGGGCATGGGACCCTGCATGGTTGTATTGTCCTCTGATTGACAAGTGTGTTTTTTGTTTTTTTTGTGTTTATTTTACCTACATGGTCATATGATGGGAGTAAGTCAAATCTTTGCTGACCTACACTATATTACCAAAAGTAATGGGACACCTTACTTTACACGCATATGAACTTTTAATGGCATCCCAGTCATAGTGCGTAGGGTTCAATATTGACCTCAAAAATACGCTTCTGGAAGAATGGTCAAACATTCCCATAGACACACTCCTAAACCTTGTGGACAGCCTTCCCAGAAGAGTTGAAGCTGTTATAGCTGCAAAGGGTGGGCCAACTCAATATTAAACCCCACAGACTACGACTGGGATGCCATTAAAAGTTCATGTATGTGTAAAGTAAGGCGTTCCAATACTTTTGGTAATATAGTGTAGGTCAACAAAGATTTGGATGGGCATCATCTTACCCCTATTATATGTCCATGTAAGTAAAGAACCTGCTTTAAAAAACAAAAAAAAAAAAAACACTTGTCACTGAGAGGACAATACAACCATGCAGGGTCCCAAGCCCTACACCATAGAATCCATGAATCCCATACACTGAGGGTGGTCAAATAGCCGGGAGCAGCTCTATGCAGTTCAAAATAAATGACCCTAGTCATTCATATGCATGTAAAGGCAGGTGTCCCAATACATTTGGTAATATAGTGTTAACTGGGTGTTTATTTCTGAACAGAAAAGCATTCAGAGTTCAAAGATTTCCCTCTGACATCACCCTTTGATGCTCCTAACTTTGAGCACTGAGAATTTTTCCATTGTTTCCACAAGTTAGGAAGGCCATCAAAGGAGAAAATGTGTTGATGTGTCCTAAGACCCGCCCAATGTAGAGGCAGTATAAAAAACACTTTTCTTTCTCGTACATCACGGGACACAGAGCCTCAGTAATTACTGATGGGTTATATAGGTATCACTAGGTGATTGGACACTGGTCACACCCTAAACAGGAAGTTCAACCCCCTATATAATCCCTCCCCTTGCAGGGATACCTCAGTTTTTACGCCAGTGTCTTAGGTGTTGGACGTGTAAAGATGTCCTGTGCTGAGCTCCAAAGGGAATATCCTATACTGGGGCAAGCCAGGCGAACCGGATCCATTTCAAAGTGTCCTTTCTAGGCCGAACTGGATGGTACCCGGGCCTCGTGTCCGAAGAAACGAGGTTTTACCTGCAACGCTTCCTCTTTTTAGAGAGCTGGACCCCGCATTTCAGAAATTTTTTTTTCTAACCTAATTTCTGGCCGGGTGCTTTACAGGCCCAGAACTGTGGATCCCCCTATCCATAGGGGGCCCCAGTCTCTGAAGGTTTTTCCAAACGGAGCCCACCTTGAGAGGTGAAGATTGGGTCTGTATAACAGAACCCTGTGGCTGGATAAGGTAAGGGAGATTCCACAGAATTTTTTAATTCTAGTAGGTTTTCTCCTTTAAAGTAAATGCATGCTATGCCTATTGTCGCCACCGGGGGCTGCCAAGAGCACATACCTTCTCATGCTGATGTCTGTCTCAGTGTTTTCACGCTGCACAAGCTCCTCCAGCCGGCTCCAGGTAGGATGGGATGGGGGGCTCTCCTCAGGGATATCCCCCCCCCCAGACTAGGGGAAGGCCGCAGGTGGTCTGTGAGGCGGTTGTACACCGCACTTTCACCGCTGCCGCCATTGCCACGTGCAGGCCCCATAACTGCCGGCCTCTCTCCTTCCTCCTCCACCCCCAGCCTTCCCTCCATGCGTGTTCCGGAGGGAAGGGCGCATTTTTTTTGAAAAACGAAGGGGGGGTGGAGGGGGTGGGGGCCGGGCCTCAGCACAGCGTCCAGCGCGCTCAGACGCCCACATTGCCGGCTGCATGGCTATTAAAGGCACACTTTACAGGTGCACAAAGCCTTTGGAGGGACACAGAGCTGAAGGTCGCATGTAAAGTGGGACACAGGCATTCTCCTAGGCAGCATTTACTAAGGGAACACCAGACTGGGCATTTGGTAGCAGGGCTTTTAGCCGGACTACATCGCTCAGCAGTCAGTGTTCATTTTGTGATACCTCCACCTTGTTGCTTTGCACTATGGGTAGAAGAGGTTCAAATACTCCAAGAACCAGAGACTCTAGGGGATCTCCTTCAGGTTCTGAGGACTCCCTTTCTGCAGCACCTTCCCCCCCTTAGGGGCCAGGGACGGCTAGCCAGGGAGAGCCGTTGGAGTCAGGGGCTACACCTGCTTCTGGCACTTCAGCCCCTGTATACATTACACAGGAGGTTTTTTCCTCAACCATTAATGGTCTAGAGGAAAGATTAATGGCCGTAGTTGCATCTTCACTCAGTGGAAGAAAACGCACTAGGTCTTCCTCTGTTACCCGGGACCCTCAGGAGAGGAGCTCTGTGATAGGGGAGAAAAATCCCTTTCAGAGGATCGGGATGGGACGGATGATTCCTTCTCTGAGGAATCAAGGGAAGAAGGGCCCTCTTCGCTTCTCAGGATGAGAAAGTCTTAGTACAGATCCTTGCTGGATTCGTCCGCTCCACATTTAAAGTACCCGTATCTGAATCAGTTAAAGAACCCTCTATTTCTTTGGGGTCACTGAAGCCTCCTCAAACAACACATGCTTTTCCTGTTCATAATTTACTTGAAAAAGCTAATTTATTCTGAGTGGGATCACCCAGATAAACCTTTTTTCTGCCTGAAAAAGTTTTCAACACTTTATCCTATGGAAGAAATGTTTATAAAGATGTGGGAGATACCGGCCGTTGATGCCGCCTCTGTAGTCTGACTTGTCCTGTAGACAATGCTCAGATGCTCAGGGATCCTGTGGATAAAAGGATGGAATCCCTATTGAAGGATATTTTCTCCTTAGCAGGTTCAGTAGTTCAACCTGCAGTGGCAGCGATCGGAGTCTGTCAATACTTAAGAGACCATGTTAAGCAGGTCATCAAAGTTTTACCTGAACAGCAGGCCCAGGGGTTGGCTAACCTTCCAGCGGCCTTATGTTTTGCTGTTGATGCCATTAGAGATTCTATCATGCAAACCCCTCGTCTTTCACTTGGGTTAGTGCGTATGCGTAGAATCTTATGGTTGAAAAATTGGTCAGCTGAAGCACCATGTAAGAAACTTCTGGCTGGATTTCCATTTCATGGTGCAAGGTTGTTTGGAGAAGACTTGGATAATTATATTCAAAGGTTCTCTAGTGGGAGAGCACTCTCTTACCTGTTAAGAAGAGGAGTAAGCGTCCCTCTTTCAAACAGACTCTTTCCCCAGTGCCAGGGGCATCAGCCTCTAGGCAGTTGAGACGGCCTTCTCCGTCTGGGTCAAGAACCAAGAGTCAAACCGCCAGAGACAAAGAAGTCCTGGGGGAAGAAGCCCTGCTAGACAGGACTCTAAGGCCTCTTTATGAAGGGGCGCCCCCCGCTCGCTCGAGTGGGGGGGAAGACTGCTACAGTTCTCAAAAGCTCTGGCAGGAGGATTTCAGGACAGATAGGTAATCTCCACGGTAACCTTAGGTTACAAACTGGAGTTCCAAGAGTTTCCCTCTCCTCGTTTCCTCAGATCAGGTGTCCCCAGAGATCCAGAGAAGAAGCAGTCGCTCCTTCTAGCGTTAGAGCGACTTTTGTCGCAAGAGGTCATTATGGTGGTTCCCGCGAAGGATCAAGGATTGGGTTTTTATTCCAACCTTTTTATGGTCCAAAAGCCAAATGGGGATTTCAGACCCATTCTGGATCTAAGGGATCTGAATTGATTCCTAAGGATTCGGTCCTTCCGCATGGAATCAATTCGGACAGTAGTCTCCATCCTGCAGGGAGGAGAATTTCTGGCATCGATAGACATCAGAGATGCATATCTGCATGTGCCCATTTTTCCTGCTCATCAGAAGTTTCTGCGCTTCGAGATAGGAGGGCGTCATTTCCAGTTTGTGGCTCTGCCTTTCGGGATAGCCACTGCACCTTGAGTGTTCACAAAAATCTTGGCTCCTCCTCTGGCCAGATTAAGGGCTCAGGGTATAACTGTCATAGCATACCTAGACGACCTGCTCTTGATAGACTGGTCGGTAGCCTCGTTGAACGGGAACTTGAGGACCACAGTCAAGTATCTAGAACAGCTAGGTTGGATCCTCAACCTAAAAAAATCTTTCCTAAAACCAGTAAGAAGACTGGAGTATTTGGGTCTGATCATAGATACAAGCCAGGAGAAAGTATTTCTACCTCGGGCAAAGATCTCCGCTTTAAGGGAGCTGATTCTGGTAGTCAGGACCAAAAAGGGTCCTTCTGTCCGCCTTTGTATGAGGCTGCTAGGAAAGATGGTGTCTTCATTCGAAGCAGTTCCCTATGCTCAGTTTAATTCAAGACTGCTGCAACACAGTATTTTGTCGGCCTGGAACTAGAAGGTTCAGGCATTAGACTTTCCGATGCACTTGTCTCATGCTGTGCGTCAGAGCCTCAATTGGTGGTTAATACCCGAAAACCTGCAGAAGGGGAAATCCTTTCTGCCGGTTACCTGGACGGTGGTAACAACAGATGCCAGTCTGTCGGGTTGGGGAGCAGTTCTGCGGTCCCAAGGGGTATGGTCCAAGACCGAGAGGTCCTTACCCATCAACATTCTGGAGATTTGTGCGGTATATCTAGCCCTAAAGCCCTGGACTATCAGGCTACAGGGTTGCCCAGTCAGGATCCAGTCCGACAATGCCACAGCAGTGGCTTATGTCAATCATCAGGGAGGCACCAGGAGCTGAGCTGCTCAAAGAGAGGTGAACCAGATCTTAGTCTGGGCAGAGAAGCATGTGCCATGCATATTGGCAGTTTTCATTCCAGGGAGAGAGAACTGGCAGGCGGACTATTTAAGTCGCCAGCGGTTACTCCCAGGGGAATGGTCTCTGCATCCCGGCTTCTTTTGGGCCATATGCCAAAGATGGGGGGTTCCAGATGTAGATCTCTTTGCATCCTGATTCAACAAAGAGATACACAGATTTGTGACAAGGACAAAGGATCCTCTTGCACGCGGGACAGATGCGTTGGTGATTCCGTGGCATCGGTTCTCACTGATTTATGCATTCCCGCCTATTCTGCTACTGCCACGTCTCCTTCGCAGGATCAGGCAGGAAAGGAAGTCAGTACTTCTGGTGGCCTCCGCTTGGCCCAGAAGGACTTGGTATGCAGAAATAGTAAGGATGGTGGTCGGTTCCCCGTGGACCCTACCGTTACGCCCAGACCTGTTATCTCAGGGTCCAGTGTTCCATCCTGCCTTACAAACGCTAAATTTGACGGTTTGGCTATTGAAACCCACATTCTGAAGAATCGTGGGCTTTCAGGTCCTGTGATATCTACCTTGATCAATGCAAGGAAACCAGCTTCCAGAGTAATTTATCATAGAGTCTGGAAAGCTTATGTATCCTGGTGTGAATCCAGGGGTTGGCATCCCAGAAAATATGTCATAGGTAGAATTCTTGATTTTCTACAACTGGGATTAGAGATGAAGCTGGCCTTGAGTACCATCAAGGGCCAGGTCTCGGCCTTATCAGTATTATTTCAACGGCCACTTGCTTCGCATTCTTTGGTCCGAAACTTTATGCAGGGGGTGACGCTTCTTAATCCTCTTTTAAGGCGCCCCTAAACCCCTGGGACTTGAGCTTGGTTCTGTCTGTTTTATAGAAACAGCCTTTTGAACCAATACGTCAGATTCCTTTGGTCTTGTTGACAAGGAAGTTAATTTTTCTGGTAGCCATCTCTTCTGCTAGAAGAGTATCAGAATTAGCAGCTCTTTCCTGTAAAGAGCCTTATTTGATTATACACAAGGATAGAGTGGTATTGCGCTCTCATCCTAGTTTTTTTACTGAAGGTGGTTTCAGATTTTCATCTAAACCAAGACATTGTTCTGCCTTCCTTTTTCCTGATCCCTTTTTTTCGGAAGAAGGGTCACTACATTCTTTGGATGTAGTAAGAGCAGTCAAGGTATCTGGAAGCAACTGCTCAAATTCGCAAAACTGATGTTTTGTTCGTGCTGCCAGAGGGTCCCAATAGAGGACAGGCAGCGTCAAAAGCTACCATTTCTAAATGGATTTGATAATTTGTTATTCAAGCTTATGGTTTGAAACAGAAGATTCCTCCGTTTCAGATCAAGGCACATTCCACAAGGGCTATTGGTGCTTCTTGGGCAGTGCATCACCGGGCCTCTATGGCTCAAATCTGCAAGGCCGCAACCTGGTGTTCAGTCCATACATTCACCAGATTTTATCAGGTGGATGTGAGAAGGCATGAGGATATCGCCTTTGGGAGTAGTGTGCTGCAGGCAGCGGTACAAGGTCCTCAGGTCTGATTACACCCTACTTGGTTGTGGTTCCTCTCCCCTCAGGTAGCATTTCTCTGGGACATCCCATCAGTAATTACTGAGGCTCTGTGTCCCGTGTTGTACAAGAAAGAAAATAGAATTTTTTATAACAGCTTACCTGTAAAATCCTTTTCTTTCGATGGACATCACGGGACACAGAGGTCCCGCCCCTCTTCTAATACACTTATATTGCTTGGCTACAAAACTGAGGTATCCCTGCAAGGGGAGGGATTATATAGGGGGTTGAACTTCCTGTTTAGGGTGTGACCAGTGTCCAATCACCTAGTGATACCTATATAACCCATCAGTAATTACTGAGGCTCTGTGTCCCGTGATGCCCATCGAAAGAAAAGGATTTTTACAGGTAAGCTGTTATAAAAAATCCTATTTTTGTACAGGCCATTGCAAGCTTTCTTTTAGGCTCGGTTCGCATATATGCGGTGCGGGAAACACCACAAATCCTGCGCATTTCCCACACCTCATTGAAATTGCACGGCGTTAATGCGAACTGCAGGGGATGTCGATGTTGTGACACCCTAAAATGGTTCGCAAAATGCAGTGCAGTTGACAGAATCAGATCACATATATGTGAACACTCCTGAGATCCGATTCCAGTGTGTGGGGGGGAAAAAGGGTCCTTCCCCCTTTTTTGTGCGGATTTGGCGCAATTTGAGCCATGCAAAAGCATGGCTCAAATTGCAGCGCACAGTCATCACATGTGATGTGAATAAGAATGCAGTGCGATTCCTATCCGAATCACATGCGGTGTCCCGCACCGCCTATATGTGAGCCTAGCCTTCCTGTCTTAGCAACCCAGGGGTGGCGTAAATGGATACTGAATGCCAAACGGCCATATACAATAAGTGAATGCCAACCCCCACTACATGTTTGTGTTTTCATTCACATAGCATGCCAAAAAAACATTTTAAAGATTTCTGGTTGTTTTAATTGTTTTTTTGGAAGAGATTTATACATAGAACACTATAGGGAGCTTCTTTTTCTTTGAATAGAGGGCAGTGTGGCGATAAGGAAAAGACTGAAAGACAGTTGGGGTTGAATTACTAAAGGCAAATATACTGTGCACTTTGCAAGTGCAGTTGTTCCAGAGCTTAGTAAATGAGATAAAGCTTTACTTTGCAAAGAATACCCAATCGCGAGCAAGGAAAATAAAAAGATAAAAAAAACAGAATTTCTGCTTGCATATGATTGGATGATAAAAGTCAGCAGAGCTTCTGCTCATTTACTAAGCTCTGGAGCAACTGCACTTGCAGAGTGCAACTGCACTTTGCAAGGTGCACAGTCTATTTGCCTTTAGTAACTCAACCCCAATGTGTGAACATACAATGTACCATCCAGTTCTGGAAATGAAGTGTTTGTTAGGACAGACAGTATGCACTTCTATTTTAAAACTGATCATAAAATCTACCAGCACAGTACAGACAAAGTTAATTATGGCAAATGCAATTCCCCAGCAAAAAAAGTAGCAGCAATTTTGAAATCTTTTAGGTTATTCTATGTGAATGGGTATATGTAACAAACATAAAGTAGTTCATATTTTAAATACAACATTTCTCTTTTCATTACATCTCTGTGCCTTTCAATGCAACGCAGTCAGGTCATGGCTGGTGGGAGGGGTAAGTAGGGTGCTGTACATAGCTTCCTCGAAAACATCACATCACAGCACATAACATAGCATTTTGCACGAGTTGAGCTATATGTTTAGTATTAAGTCAAGCCATAAAGGGATTGCAAGGTAAATGGAAACTTCTGTGTTCTGAGCTTCCATTAGCTGCTGAACCATGCTAATTAAAATAAGTCTAATCTGTGGCGAGTATCCTATTAATCCATTATGTCTGAATGAAAAAAAAATCTGGATAACTGCTGCAGGAAAAGTCTTTTGGCCAGAGTGCTAAAATAGCAGCACAATTAGAAGAAGGCACAGTGGAAAAAGTCTGTTTTCAAATTATGCAGGATTGCATACTAGTGCCAAAGTGCAATTGGCCGCTGCATCCAATACGTTTTTTTTATCTGTCAAGTGAAAGGATAACTAAACCTGAGGACAAAAAAAAAATTTATTGCACTTTACCAGTCCTTAGATGTGGCGGCATTCTTTTTCAGGCTAAGAATGTTTTCAGCAAGTATAGAAATACCTGTTGATCTTGCCAGAAATTCAGTGTCCTTGTCACTTAATTGAGCTGAACCAGTAATGTTATCTAGTAATATAGCCATCCCCTATGTAATGGAGATGAAGAAAGGCAGACATGGTTGTAGTCCAGCCTGGATGGCAAACATGGCTCCTCAATAAACAAAATGGAGGAATGACCTTAGGCACCTATGGAAAGTAAGCGCATTACCTGCAGCATCATCAGGTGGAAGCTGCTCTATTTCATTTTTTGAGGTTTAGATATTCTTGGTTGCTATGGGAAATAGCTTTACGCTTGTTAAGGTATTTAATCAGTCAGGGAGCACAGTGGTGTACTGGGTAGCACTTTCACCTAGCAGCAAAAAGGGTCGCTGGTTCAAATCCCGACCACGACACCATCTGCCTGGAGTTTGCATGTTCTCCCTGTGCCTGCGTGGGTTTCCTCCGGGTACTCCGGTTTCCTCCCACACTCTAAAGACATGCTGGTAGGTTATTCGGATCCTGTCTAAATTGGCCCTAGTATATGTATGAATGTGTGTTAGAAACCTTAGGTTGTAAGCACCTTGAGGGTAGGGACTGATGTGAATGTACAATGTATATGTAAAGCGCTGCGTAAATTGATGGCGCTATATAAGTACCTGAAATAATAATCATCAGTCCGTGTTTTAGTCATCACATCTTTACGCTGTGGTGCACTGTGTAAGTTTGTTAAAGGTATGTCAAGTCAAAAAATGTTTTTCAAGTTATGCAAAGAGTGGAGAAGGATGAACACTCCTGTATGGTTTTTACTGCCATCCAGGGCTCAGTTAGAGAGATTTAACCTTACTTTCTGTCCTTCTGACCACGTTTTACCCGACAGGCAGCGAGGAAGAACTGCAACAGGGACACAGATAGAAACGTCAATCTAAAAAGGGGTTTTAGCCTTCTGTTCTACAAAATATTTTTGTTTCTGTTGGAGAGTTACTCTCGTTTCCTGTCTGGTCAGCTTGACAG
Organism: Lithobates septentrionalis; assembly: GCA_037952835.1. Taxonomy (NCBI): domain Eukaryota; kingdom Metazoa; phylum Chordata; class Amphibia; order Anura; family Ranidae; genus Lithobates; species Lithobates septentrionalis. Next base: position 776,848 of record JBBDGP010003806.1, read on the forward strand.
GAAATGAAGAGAAGTTTCTCTAATGGAGACCTGGATAGCAGTAAAAATCCAACAGGAGTTCTAATCCTTCCCCACTCTATGGAAAAACTAGAGAAAAGTTTTTGACTTGACATATCCTTTAAGGGTGCCATTTAAAATCAGTAGGCATGCATTAACATGTGGGAAAATGCTCTTTTTACTGTGCATTGTCACTATGCACCAATATGAATCCAGACTTAAATTTACCTGCTTGACAACTGCATTTTAATATAAGCCTATCATACATGGCTTAAATTTCATACAATTCCTGTTGAATTACTTGAAATTAAAGTAGAAGTTCAGGCTAAAACTAAAATCTCTAAATCTACTTGCATCCACAATATTAGACTAACCTATCTAACCCTGTAAAGCAAAAATCGTTATACCTTTTCTGCAGCCGCTCAAGTGCAATCCCATACTGAGCTGTCAGCGGCAGCTTCTCTGTGTAGGTGTGTGTAGGAAAGGCAGCCAACAACGGAAAGCCCCATAGTACCTCTATGGGTAATGTTACTTCCCAGGCATTTCCCAGCCATTGTTGGCTGTCTCCTGCACGGAGCTTTCGCCATTGGAGACCAGAGAAAATGCATGTGTAGCGATTTTTGCTTAGATTGTGGATGCAAGAAATTTTGAGATTTTAGTTTTAGGGTGAACTTCCACTTTAAAGCTGTGGGTGGCCCTGTTGGCGCCAATCGGCTCAACAAACTTTGAAAAAAAAATAAATCAAAGGAGCAGGGTGGAAAATTGTCGGCTAAATAGTGACTGCAGCCAATTACATGCTTTCTTTAGGTATTTAGACAGCTAGGGAAAGCATCACATTCTTAACCACTTGCCGACTGCGCTATAGCCGAATGACGGCTACAGCGTGGCAGCTATTTCTGGGAGGCATAGTATAACAGCCTCAGGTGATCACGCCCGCCGTGCGCCCACTGCAGAGGGGGGCAGGACAGACACTCTGTGATCAGTGTGTCCAGAGGACACAGCTGATCACAGATTGATGTAAAGAGCCAATCAGTGGCTCTTTACTGCATGATCAGCTGTGTCTAATTACGGCTGATCACAGATGTAAACAGAAGCCTATTATCGGCACTCCTTTCCTCATGCTGACAGCATGAGGAGAGTAGAAGAGTGCCAATAACCGGATTTTGTAAAAGGGACATGAACACTGATCATCAGGATACTGATTATCAATGTCCTGATTATCACTGCAGTCCCAACTGTGCCCACCAGTGCTGCCAATCAGTGCCCCCTATAAGTGCCTCCTTATCAGTGCCCACCAATGCTGCCTCATCAGTGCCCATCAATGCCCTCAGTGCCGCCTCATCAGTGCAGCCTCATCAGCGCACAATCAGTGAAGGAGAAAAAAAAATACCTGCAAGATTTAACCACTTGCCACCCAGGCCAATTCTGACATTTCTCTCCATGTAAAAATCATCATTTTTTCCCCATTCATCTTTCAGGACAGCACCATAGAGAGACACCGGCTCCTCCCCTCTTAGGAAACACCGCCTTCCAATTCAATATTTAAATCTCATCATCCCACCGGCCCCTCAGTTCAGGTGTTTCCTCCGGTGGGGAGACACTGCTTGGGAGCCGTGGCAGATCAGTCAGGGAGGCTGAAGCCAGAAAACCTTTCTGTGGAAGAGGGGGAGTCGGGTCTCTCTATCTCTTTCCCTCTACCTTTTTTTCTTCAGTCAGGTAAAAGCTGGGGAAGCCATACTTACCTGTTTTAAAACTGAATTGGCGCGCCTCAGCCTCTCTTGGGGAAAGAAGACAGCTGAGGAGGTCCGCGTTTCTTCTGCCCAAGGAGGCGCTGTGGGAAGTGTCTGATTCTCTCCTGCTTGTTCAAGCAGCCAGCGTATGAAGCTCTATGGCCGGGTCGGATGACGGGCGACGTCAGTTCCGGCGAGGGCGGGCACTTCCGACGATTCCGCGTCTTCCGGTTCCGGACGCGGGGAAAGAAAACGGACCGAGCGTTCGGCTGGTGCGACCCTCTTGCTTTGCTGTAGAGTCAGCTGAGTCAGCGGACATGTTGGAGACAGAGGTCTCTCGAACTGCTCCAGGAGACAATGGCACCAGCCATGCTAAGGTAAGTGGAACCCTGGGGTGGTGTTCCCTTACCTAATCCCGATAGCTTCACGGGTGTTCTCCCCTCACTGGTGGTCGCGAGGAAGGGGAGTGTGTCTGGGACCCTGGTGGTGGCTGGTCCTGGGGGGGGGGGGGGGGGGGGGCACTCCTGGTGGTCCTCTGTAAAGCACTGGTGGGATTGGGCATTTATGGCGACTCTCTCTCTTTCTTTTTCAGAAAGCCACAGAGAAAAGCAAGTCGCTTCATGGTTCAAAGAAAAAATGCCCCTCTTGTAGAGTTAGCATGGGGGAATCCTGGACCAATGCACTTTGCAAGGAGTGCATTGATGGATTAGTCAGGGAACAGGCAGCAGAACAGGGTACAGATCTTGCTGCATCCGTCAAGGAGCTTTCTAGCAACTTTCAGTCCTTTAAAGCACTCTTTTCTAGCTTCCAGTTGCCGCAAGCCCAAAGCAGTCCTTTACCAGTGCAGTGAGTGTTGCACCTAGCCCAGTGGATACTCCCTCTGTTAGTGGAGATAGACCAGAGGGCTCCAGAGTGGAAATTGAGGAGCCAGACAGCACCGCTTCAGATTCCCAAAGGGAATCGGATGCAGAGGAGGTGGATGGGGAATCCACAAAAACCTCTCGCTATAAGCTTTCCCTGGACGAAGTGGAGGAGCTCTTGGGAGCTATCCACACCACTTTGGGAATTCAGGAAGAAAAGAAGGTGTTATCGCTCCATGACCAGATGTACAAAGGTCTTGGGGAACAAAAAAGGAGGGATTTCCCAGTCCATGATGTCTTGGTCGAGGCCATAAAGAATGAATGGAAAGATCCTGAGAGAAAACCTTTCTTTTCAAGGGCTTTGAAGCAAAGGTTTCCTTTTGCGGAAGGGGAGTCTCTAGTCTGGAATAAAACCCCTAGGCTGGATGCTGCTTTTTCTCAAGTTTCCAGGCAAACGGATCTGGCCTTCGAGGACATGGGGGTTCTTGCAGACCCCATGGACAGAAGGATGGACTCTCTCTTGAAGAAGTCCTGGGATTCATCACAGGGAAACCTTAAGCCTGCCATGGCGGTCACAGTAGTGGCCCGCAACATGGAATATTGGCTTACTCAAATAAAAGCGCACATTGAGGCAGGAACGCCAAAAGAAACTATTTTGTCTTCGTTCCCCATGCTACTTAAGGGTGTAGAATATATTGCGGACGCTTCCACTGAATCAGTACGCATGTCCGCAAGGTCTTTAGCCCTCACTAACTCAGCTCGAAGGGCCTTATGGCTTAAGACGTGGCAAGGAGACAGCGCGTCTAAAGTTAAACTCTGTGGAATTCCACTCACAGGGGATCTTTTGTTTGGTCCAGGGTTAGAGGCCGTTTTGGATCGGACGGCCGATAAGAAAAAGGCCTTTCCCATTAAAAAGAAGTTTGGGGAGCAGGCTAAAAGAAAGTCTCGCCCTCAGAGAAAGTTTGAAGCCCCAAAAGCAGAGCGGCAGAAAAAGGCTTGGGGGCAGAAGGGCAAGGGGAGGGGCAATTTTTCGCCCTCCTGAACAGCCCAAGAAGACCCAATGACGCGGTAACCACGGTGGGAGGAAGATTGGGGGCCTTCCTTCCACAGTGGGAGATGATCACCTCCAACCAGTTTGTGTTAGGGATTATAAGAAGAGGTTACCAGCTAGAGTTCTCAGAACCTCCTCAGCACAGACTTCTGGTCACCAAGCTGCCAAAGTGTGCAGAAAAATCATTGGCTCTTCTATCCTCCCTACAGGAGTTGGAGAAACAAGAGATGGTAGTTAGGGTTCCTGTAGAGGAGACAGGCAGAGGCTTTTACTCCCACATCTTTGTGGTCCGCAAACCTTCGGGAAAATTCAGGCTTATCATGAACCTGAAGCCTCTGAATGTCTCAATTACCTACAGGAAATTCCGGATGGATTCTATCTATTCGGTGAAGGAGCTTCTTCCTCCAAATTGCTTCATGACGTCAATAGACTTAAAGGACGCCTATCTGCACATTCCAATCGCAGAAAGTTACCAGAGGTTTCTCAGACTATCGGTAAAAACCGGGGAAGGAACGTTTCATCTACAGTTCAAAGCACTCCCCTTTGGACTATCCTCTTCCCCCCGCATCTTCACCAAAGTGATGGTGGAGGTCCTGGCCTTCTTGCGGCTCAGAGGCATCTCTGTAGTCGCATACCTAGACGATCTACTCCTGTTTGCTCCTTCCCCGGAGCAGTTGTCCCAGGATCTTCAGGTAGCAAGAGGCAGCTTAGAAAACTTGGGGTGGCTCTTGAACCTGGAAAAATCCAGTTTGGTTCCGTCCCAAAGGGTCACCTTCCTGGGCTATGTATTGGATTCGACAAAACAAAGAGTGTTCCTTCCAGTAGAAAAGATCCAGAAAGTGGACAGAGCAATATTACTGCTCCAGGGCAGCCATCAGATCTCGGTAAGAAAAGCGATGTCAGCATTAGGCTTACTGACTTCAACGCTTCCGGCAGTTCAGTGGGCAGGGCTGCACTTTCGCCCCCTACAACTGTTTATCCTGAGTGTCTGGGACCACAGTCCAGGGTCCCTGGGCTCCTTTATATCTGTGCCGAGTCAGGTCAAGAGGTCCCTCTGGTGGTGGAGGAAAGGGTCCAATCTCTCACAGGGCCTGGAGTGGGTCCTTCCAGTTTCCAGGACGGTTACGACCGATGCGAGCGACACAGGGTGGGGAGCACACCTAGATTCCAGGATGATGCAAGGCACCTGGGGGAAAGAAGACGCAAAGAAGTCCTCGAACTGGAGGGAACTGAGAGCAATAGAGTTGGCTCTCAGAGCTTTTCAGAGAGAACTCCTGGGACAGCATGTGAGGGTCCGTTCGGACAACTCATCAGCAGTGGCCTACATCAACAGGCAAGGGGGAACCAGGAGCAGATCCTTGTGGGTTCTGGCAGAATCCATCCTCAAGTGGGCCGAAGGGAGCATTCGCTCTCTTTCGGCAATACATTTGAAAGGGGAACAAAACCAAGTAGCAGATTTTCTCAGCAGAAAAATGCTGAAGGAAGGCGACTGGGTCTTGAACCAGGACATCTTCGAGATGATTACTCGGAAGTGGGGGGTTCCTTCTGTGGACCTCTTCACCTCAAAGGCGAATACAAAAGCTCGTCTGTTCTTTTCCCTAAACAGATGGGAGGGAGCAGCCAGGGTGGATGCACTAGCTCAGAGCTGGCGTTTCTCAAAGTGTTATGCCTTCCCCCCTCCTGTAATGATTCAAGCAGTTCTGAGAAAATTTCGGTCGGAAGACACAACCCTCTTTCTGATCGCACCACACTGGCCAAGGAGGCCGTGGTTCTCCATCTTGAAGAGTCTGACGGTGGAACCTCCCTGGATTCTGCCTATCCAGGAGGATCTTCTTTCTCGGGGTCCAATCTGTTGCCCTCAGGTGGAGCGATGGAACCTCGCAGCGTGGCTACTGAGGAAGAATTGCTGAAGGGCAAAGGTTTCTCGGATCGGCTAGTGACAACTCTCCTAAATTGCAGGAAAAGAGAGACGCAAGCCATCTACCTAAAGGTGTGGAAACGCTTTAATAGTTGGTGCACAGAAAGCTCCCTCGATGTACGAAGTTCTGTAGCAGTATTAGAGTTTCTGCAGGCAGGAGCGGACAAAGGATTAGACCTTAGCACCTTGAAAGGACAGGTGTCGGCACTAAGCATATTCCTGGAAAAGCTGCTAGCTATAGATCCTTGGGTAGCTAGGTTTTTTAGAGCCTTAGGCAGACAGAGGCCAGTTAAAATTTCCCCATTCCCAGTGTGGGATCTTTCTTTAGTTTTACAGACTCTTACAGGGGATCCCTTTGAGCCATTGGAATCCTGTACTTTGAGGTTGATCACCCTCAAAACGGTGTTTTTGGTGGCGATCACCACAGCAAGGAGAGTGAGTGAACCCGAAGCCCTTTCTATTAGGGCGCCTTTTTTTTAAGGTTTTTCCGGACCGTTTGATTTTTAAAACGGATCCGGCCTTTTTGCCAAAAGTGGCCTCTAGTTTTCATAGAGGGCAAGAAATTATTTTACCTACCTTCTGTTCGAATTCTGTGAGGGAACAGGAGCATATTTTCCACAAACTGGATGTTAGAAGGTGCGTCCTTCAGTACTTGGATAGTACAAAACAGTTTAGGAAATCCGATTCTTTTTTTGTGTTATTTTCAGGGGCTAGGAAAGGGTCAAAAGCCTCTAAACGGTCAATAGCCAGATGGTTAAGGTTGGCCATTAGCCAGGCCTATGTAATCGGGGGTTTGGAGCCCCCGGAGGGTATTAAAGCACATTCCACCAGGGCAGTGGCGACTTCTCAAGCAGAGGGGGCTGGTGCTTCTCCGGAGCAGATCTGTAGAGCAGCAACGTGGTCCAGTTTTTCCACGTTTGTAAAGCATTACAGATTGGACCTGCTGTCAGCCAAAGACCAAGCTTTTGGGTGTAAAGTGCTGCAGGCAGTAGTCCCTCCCTAAGGTAAGGTGCTCGCTTATCCTCTCTATGGTGCTGTCCTGAAAGATGAATGGGGAAAAACTGAGTTACTTACCGGTAACATCCTTTTCCAGGAGTCTTTCAGGACAGCACTGGTACCCACCCAAGTTATTGGTTATCTATGAGAACTCATCGCATGAGAGCGTCAGGTAAGATAAAGATTTGTATGACGTATTCTTGTGTCTCCCCAGCTGGCCGGAGGAACTCTTGAAGAACTGAGGGGCCGGTGGGATGATGATATTTAAATATTGAATTGGAAGGCAGTGTTTCCTAGGAGGGGAGGAGCCGGTGTCTCTCTATGGTGCTGTCCTGAAAGACTCCTGGAAAAGGATGTTACCGGTAAGTAACTCAGTTTTTTGCTAGAAAATTACATAGAACCTCCAAACGTTATATATGTTTTTTTAGCAAAGACCCTAGAGAATACAATGGCGGTTGTTGCAACTTTTTATCTTGCACGGTATTTGGGCAGCAATTTTTCGAACGCGTTTTTTTTTTTTGGGGAAAGAAACAGTTTTGTGCTTTAAAAAAAAAAACAGTAAAGTTAGACCAATGTTTTTGCATATTGTGAAAGATGAAGTTACGCCGAGTAAATAGATACCTAAAATGTCACGCTTAAAAATTACACACACTCGTGAAATGGCGCCAACGTTCGGTACGTAAAAATCCCCATAGGCGACGCTTTAAATTTTTTTACTGGTTACATGTTTTGAGTTACAGAGGAGGTCTAGGGACAAAATTATTGCTCTCGCTCCAACGTTCGCGTCGATACCTAACGTGTATGGTTTGAACACCGTTTTCATATGTGGGCGGGACTTGCGTATGCGAGCACACAGGAACAGGGGCGCTTTAATAAAAAATTATTTTTTTATTGTTAATTATGCTTTCTTTTTTATATTTTGACACTTTTTTGAAAAAAAAAATTTTTTGATCACTTTTATTCCCATTACAAGGAATGTAAACATCCCTTGTAATAGGAATATGACATGACAGGTCCTCTTTTTAGTGAGATATGGGGTCAATAAGACCCCACATCTCACCACTAGGCTGGGAAGCCTGAAGTAAAAAAAACTCACTGCTTTTCCAGCCGAGGCGGCGCTGTTTTTTTGAATGCAGAGGCCGGGCGTGACGTCATAACATCGCGCCCGGCCTTTCGACGTTCATAGAGACTCCGGCGACCATCTGGTCCGCCGGAAATCTCTATGATCAACATCTGGGCCGGCGGATCCTGTGTCCGACTCACCGATCGTAGCGGTGAGCCGGTAGAAGCACCAGAGGGCGGCGGGAGGAGGGGGAACTTCCCCTCTCGCCTCCGTAAGAACGATCAAGCGGCAGAACAGCCGCTATGATCATTCTTATGCTGTAGGGAATCACTGGCTGAAAACGGCAATATGACGTCGGGCGGGCGTGAGGCGGTTAATAACAAACGTAAAACTTTTTTTTTTTCCAAAATTTTCAGTCTTTCATTTATTTAGCAAGAAATAAAAAAAACAGTGGTGATTTAATACCACCAAAAGAAAGCTCTCTTTGTGTGAACAAAATAATAAAAAATTAATTAATTTGGGTACAGTGTTGCATGACCGCACAATTGCCCTTCAAAGTGCGACAGCGCTGAAAGCTGGGCAGGAAGGGGGTAAAGGTAACCAGTAGGCAAGTGGTTCAAGTCAGCGTATTTGGATTTACACTATTTGATAGGGTACATGCCAGCATTACCAAATCATATTCTTTTGAGTAAAAATGTCATCCTTCTTGCTATGAAGAAGAAAAACACAGATCTCATGGTTAGTGGCTACCAATTCTAACTGCCAAGAGCATTTTTTTTTCTGTCAGCAATGAGATAAAAGAATGATAAAGGCTGCCACCATGTACATAATGATGAAACCCAACTTCTGTAAAAATATCTACTTTTTAGGGCTTCCACTGACATTTTGATATATATTTGTAGAATACAATAAAGAAAAAAAAAATATCTGACTCTTATGCAGCTAACTGTATAACATATGCATTTTTAATACATAGAAAGTCTAAAGACACATTGGGGTTTATTTACTAAAACTGGAAAGTGCAAAATCTGGTGCAGCTCTGCATAGAATTCAATCAGCTTCTTACTTCAGCTTGGTCAATTAAGCTTTCACCAAAAAAAAACAGTAAGCTGATTGGTTTCTGTGCAGAGCTCATAGAAGTGGATGCACACGCAGCACTGGCATGGACACAAATGCATGTCAAGGTTTGACAGGCAGTAGCGAGTGCACAGATCCGAATGCAAAGGCTCTGCTTTCGGATCCGTGCAACCTCTCCTGCCCGCATGTCAAGCTTTGACATGTGATTGTGTCCATGGCGGCCCTGCATGTGCAACCATTTCTATGGGCTGCCTTCACACAGCTTTGAGGCGGATGCACATGCATCTGCCAGTGGCTCTGCACGGAGGACAGGCTAATCACGCATTTGAATGAGACATCATTCCTGTTTTCAATAACCCCTTTTCTGTCTGTTATACATTTGTTTGTGTTTTGAATAACAGTAGTGCTTGTTTGCACCCCAATAGGACACTTTAATGTGTTTATGGTGAGCAGTTGTCTTCATCCAAGTTATTTAACAAATGTGAAGTTAAGTTTCCACCACTGTTAATTAAACATTACTGGAAATAGTCAATGACTCACACAGTATTTTTATCTCTTCTAAACATTTTCAGAGCTATTCTGAAATAAAGGACAAATTGCACCTCTTAGAACTCTGTATCTGGCATATTATAATAGGATCATGATTTTGGCCTTCTTCATACACTTATATACACACACTTGTGGTGCTCTTTTTTTCCACAGTATTCAGTCAAATGGGACAAAGTACTTTGTGCTATCTTCTTAGGTACCTTGTAACGCTAGCTGAAATGTCAGACAGGGCATTAACACACACCCCCACCTCCCGGTGCATGGCCACCCAATACCAAAACTAGCAAGGAGATGGCTACTTTGCTAGCAAACATCTGCCTCCCAGCATCTACCCAAGGTGAGTGCTGGCAAGAGGTATACGGACATGCTAGCTTGCAAATCAGCCATCTCCTTGCTAGCTGCACTGCTGAGCGGCCGTGTATTAACGGGGGGGGGGGGGGTCGCCACTGCTGATGACATAAGTAGCTTTACAGGGCACCTAGGAATATAGAAAAAAGTACTACATGCACAGTGTCCCATCGTAAACTGGATATTGTAAACGTATGGTTAGTTCTACTATAACATGGTATTTTATGGTGCATTAAGGCAGCTCATTCATTTATTGAAATGGTAACAGCCCTAAGAATGTCCCTGCAGCATTATGTTGCAGCCTGGGTGCATTGCAAGCTAATGTATTTGTGTATACTTGGGGTGCTCCTCTAATTAAATGGTATGGCAACGCATCACACAAAGTGCCACGTGTTACCATGCCTTGTGGTAAAAAGTCTTAACGCATAGGTGTAAAGCCAGCCTTTATCCTTATCAAAAGTGCAGTCAAGTCAAGCATGAACATTTTTTAGCTAAATCCCTGAAGCAATTGGTAGGCTCATTGTCTGTTTGTCCTTTAAAGCTGAACCCCAGGGAAATAAAAAAAATTTCCCTTGTAATGCGGCTGCCACAGCACTGAAAGGTTATTTGCTCATTTGGATCTACAGGTCCAGTTACAGCAGCTTTACTTACCTGATCCTCGCGTCCAGTGCAGGGCTGTGGGGGGCTCTGCGTTGGTCCTAATGAGGGCAGAAGACCTGGGACCACCGGAGTATTTGGGTCTAGGGCGCATCAAAAAGCAGTTTTAAGAAAGTGGGATACTTACCCAGTTTTCCACTTCCACAGGTTTCTTTCAGGCTGTAGTCAAGTCAACTCTGACTAGGCCACTCTAAAGCCTTAATTATTATTTTTTTTGAGCCATTTAGAGGTGAACTTGCTGATGTTCTTTGGATCAGTGTCCTGCTGCATAACCCAAGTGCACTTGAGCTTGAGGTCTTGAACTGATGGCCCGACATTCTCCTTCAGGATATTCTGGTAGAACACAGAATTCATGGTTCTATCAATTATTGCAAGTTGTCCATGTCCTGAAGCTGCAAAGTAGCCCCAGACCATCACACTACAACCACCATGTTTGATTGTCGGTATGATGTTCTTTTTATGAAATGCTGTGTTAGTTTTATGCCAGATGTAACGGGACACACAACTTTTGCCTCATCAGTCCACAGAATATTTACCCAAAAGTCTTGAGGATAATTAAGATGTTTTCTAGCAAATGTGAGACGAGCCTTTGTGTTCTTTTTGGTCAGCAGTGGCTTTCGCCTTGGAACTCTTCCATGGATGCCATTTTTGCCCAGTTTTTCTTATTGTTGAATCAACACTGACCTAAAGAGCCCTTTCACGTGCACAGCACGGCTGCGTTAGCAGTAAAGCGCCGCTAGCTTTAGCGGCGCTTTACCATCATTTTAGCGGCATTCGGTCGCTAGTTCGGCACTTTTAACCCCCGCTGGCAGCCGAAGAACGGGTTAAATGCGCCCGAAACGCGCCTCTGCCGAAGCGCTTTGCAGGCGATTCGGCAGCGGTGCCCATTAATTTCAATGGGCGGTGAAGGAGCAGTGTATACACCACTCCTAAAACGCTCCAAAGATGCTGCTTGCAGGACTTTTTCTAACGTCCTGCAAGCGCACTACTCCAGTGTGAATGCACTCGGGCTTTCACACTGGGGCTGCAGGGGAGGCATTTTTCAGGCTCTTTACAGCTGCAATTTTTAGCCCTTTAGCGCCTGAAAAACGCCCCCAGTGTGAAAGGGGTCTAACTGAGGCAAGTGAGGCCTGCAGTTCTTAAGATGTTGTTCGGTATCCTTTTTATGATCTGGATGAGTCCTTGTTGTGCTCTTGGAGCTAATTTGGTAGGCTTGCCACTCCTAGGAAGGTTCACCACTGTTCTCTCTATTTTCTCACCATGATTCGATGGAGTCCAACACCTTAAAAATGGCTATGTGACCCTTTCCAGACTGATACATTATAATTATTATTATTATATAGGATTTATACAGTGCCAACAGTTTACGCAGCGCTTTACAATATAGAAAGGAGACAATACAGTTACAATACAAGAGGATTAAGAGGGCCCGGCTCAGAAGAGCTTATAATCTAATAGGATGGGGCAGGTGGTACAAAAGGTTGCAACTGTGGGGACTAAGTTGATGGAAGTGGTAGAAGATTAGTTGGAGATGCGATAGGCTTTCCTAAAGAGATGAGTTTTCAGGGATCGCCTGAAGGTAGCAGCAAGAGTAGGGGATAGACGGACAGGTGGAGGTAGCGAGTTCCAGATGATGCGAGAGGCTCTAGAGAAACCCTGGAGATGAGCATGGGAGGAGGAGATGAGAGAGCTTGAGAGTAGGAGGTCTTGAGAAGAGCAGAGAGGACGATTTGGGTGATATTTGGAGACAAGATTGGTGATGTAGCTGGGGGCAGAGTTGTGAATGGCTTTGTATGTTGTGGTTAGTATTTTGAATTTAATTCGCTGGGTGATTGGGAGCCAGTGTAGGGATTGGAGGAGAGGGTTGGCAGACACTGAGCGGTTGGTAAGGTGGATAAGTCTGGCAGCAGCATTCATGATAGACTGAAGAGGGGGAAGCCTATGGAGAGGCAGGCCAATGAGAAGGGAGTTGCAATAGTCAAGGTGAGAGATAACAAGGGAGTGAATGAGAAGCTTGGTGGTTTCACTTGTTAAAAAGGGTCAAATTTTAGAGATATTACGGAGCTGAATTCTACAAACTTTTGACAACGACTGGACATGGGGCTGAAATGACAAGTCAGAGTCTAGGATTACACCCAGTACCCTGGCGTGAGGGGAGGGACTGATAGTTGCATTGTTGATTTTGATGGAAAAGTCATGGAGGGGGCACGGGCGGGGGGAATATTAATAGCTCAGTTTTAGAGGGATTTAGTTTAAGGAATTGGTGCGACATCCATGCTGATATGTCAGTTAGTAATGCGAGAGGAGACTGAAGGAGTGAGGTGAGGAGTAGACAGATAGATTTGAGTGTCATCGGCGTATAAGTGGTATGATGCATGTCAATTACTTTGTTTCTAATCTGTTCTTGAATTTCTTTAGACGGCATGATGTGTTGCTTTTTTAGATCTTTTATTGTGCTTCACTTTGTAACACAACTACTATTTAAAGTGTAAGTAAACCCCCCTATCGTTTTCAGCCAAGGCTGCCATCTTTGCCTCTGTGTAATCATGATGCTGCACATGTGATCAGTTATGACACCAGCCATTGGATGGTTTGACAGTTTGGTTGAGAGCACAACCAATGGGAGTGTTACATTTCTGGCATGTGTCGGATGGATGGGTTTACTTCCGATTTAATTAATTTCTTGATTCAACAGATCTGGCAGTAATCGGCGTGGGTGTGGCAAGTGAAATTTAACTCAGTTTTTTAATAATGTGATTGATTGATATGATTTTCCCCTTTAATAAATGCAATCATTTTAAAAACTGCATTTCATATTTACTTGGAAAACAACAGAAGACTCTTTGGCGGGACTTTAAAGGGCAATGAAAAGCGTATGCAAATATAGATTCATCTATATATATATATATATATATATATATATATATAGATATATCTATATAGATATAGATATATCTATATATATATATATATATATATATATATATATATATATATATATATATATATATATATATATATATATATATATATATATATATATATATACACATCACTCATGTACAAATGGACAGAGTGATACTCAACGTAGAGCTGCACGATTCTGGCTAAAATGAGAATCACGATTTTTTTGCTTAGAAGATAGTTTACGATTCTCTCGGCGTAACATCATCTTACACATTAAAACAAAAAACATTGGTCTAACTTTACTGTTTCGGGTTTTTTTTTATTCATTGAAGTGTATTTTTTCCCCAAAAATTTTATTTGAAAGACCGCTGGGCAAATACAGCGTGACATAAAATATTGCAGCAATTGCCATTTTATTCCCTAGGGTCTCTGCTAAAATATATATAATGTTTGGGGGTTCCAAGTAATTTTCTAGCAAAAAATATTGATTTTAACTTAAAGAAGTGTCAGAAAAAGATTTAGACTTTAAGTGGTTAAACTTCCTGCATTTACAGTTGAAAACTTGTCAGACTGCCCAGATTATTTATTTACACAGAAGTTCTATCCCTTTGATCTAAGAAGGAAGCTTAGTTACAATGTTTCAAGTTAAAGACTTGGCAGGCTGCCCGGATGCTTTCTTTTGATAGCTGAGTGAGCAGATAGTCTCTCCACTTGTTATATGAAAGAATCACCAAAATCTGCAGGAGAGATCGTCAGAGGGGGTGAATCGAGATCACGATTTTTTAACGATTAATTGTGCAGCTCTAAATCAATGTGTTTCAAGATCATGCGTTATTCCTCTTCATCAGGCGCAAGTGGTATGGATATTTATGATGGCTACAATTCATAAAGAAAAACAATAAGTAAAGAATATATGCATACATATAATTAGACAAAAGTTTTGTCTTCAGACAAGCAGTATGTACATTAGATACATTGTCTAATGACCATATAGAAGCAGGTGTCTTGGTATGTCACATCAAGAATTTTTCTATGAAAAAGGAGGGAAGAAAAACAGGAAGATAGGGCTGTGCTAGCCTCACAGCTCCCAGAGAAGATGCAGACGTGCACAGCCAACCCAGCGACGGCCAAAAAAGGGGGGCAAAAGAGGGTATAACCCCGACCAAAGACCAGGCAGTCCGCACCAGTAAAGTAAATCTAACAATAAGTATACATATAAATTAGTGGATGGTAATATATGTACATATAAATGACATGCATATACAAAATGTGTACAAAACCCCAAAGCCACTCAAAGGGAAGGAAAAATGAAGAAAAGGAAGGGAAAGGGGCGGGGGGGGGAATATGGGGCAAGAGAAAGTTGGGGAGGATGGAAGGGGGGTTATAGGGCGAGGGGAAAGGAGGGAGGAGAAGGGGAGGGGAAAAGGCGGAGAGTTGTTTCTCTAGTGTGGTACCTAAACCCACCTCACTCAATAGATATACAGCATAAAAACTGGAAAGATTCCAAAAATGGGGAACCAGGAGGCCAAAAGATAAGGACTTGTTGTTAATCTGTCTAGTCTACAAATAAAAACCATAAAGTATTGGTATATAAAAGGCAATGTACATAATATGCACATTAATAATCTGTAATATCAAAGTTGAAAACGAGAAAATAAAACAAATAGAAAGATCTATAAATCGGCTTACTTCGGAGTTGATGTTACAAAGAAACAATCTCCACTGAGAGGGGTACCTGGGGGGATCGCCTTTGAGAGTATGTCTCTATATCTTTGGTCAGTAAGTTATATCTATAATAGGAGGTGGAAAACGGTGAATCATTATCAAAAACACATGTCCAGTGCGTATACTATCTGTGCATATATCATGCTGAAAAGACTTATCAATATGCACATGAACATCCAATAACTATACAAAACCTTCAAAATCAAGCATTTAAAAAGATAACCTAAAAAGGCACATCTAAAAAAAGGAGACAAATCCAAACCCCATAAACTGCATCCAAAATACATGCCATTTAGACCAGAACTTATAGCAATATAAATAAAACTTACCCCATAGATGGCCTATCATGTGAGTATCCTAGATCTTGACAGGATTAGTTGTATCAGAGAGGCAGCAGGAGTTCCTAGATCTTGACAGGATTAGTTGTATCAGAGAGGCAGCAGGAGTGTGCACTAACGCCTGCTGATTTATAAATACTTAGAGGGAGGGAAGGGGAGGACTCAATGGAAGAACACCCCTAACAAGGGGGTGGGGCATCAACACAGGTGCGGACTGATACCGGCAATGGGCAGGCATCCACCGCATGCCCCCCTTCCGAGCAAGTGGCGTGCGGCACCGCCGCATAGTCGCAGACAGACATAGCGTGCCCGGCGTAAAACGGCAAATCCACTAGGCGCTTGGGCACCGCCCACTGAGGGTGGAGACCACGCCCTACGCCAAGGCGATGGAGGCCCGCGTCATCTGCCCACCAGCGCCTAATGGTGCCAAAGCGGCCGAAAAAATTATCCGGTCGCATTGGCAACCAGTGAAACAAAGGGCAGCGTGGTGGCATAGTCATCTGACGGCCTTTGTGTGCTGGATGACAGTCAAAAGGATGCCGGAAAACCAGACCCCACCCAGTGGGCAAAAGCAAGACTGCAAGCACAGCCATAGATGCAGCAGAAAAAGAGAAGACAGAAAACTCAAAACATCATCACTGCTTATAAGAGATCTAATGATACTGAAAAATGAAATGACTAACATTACCTATTTACTTTACATAAATAACAAAGACAAACACAGAGACTATTAATGCACAATAAATCCAAATATTAAAAATATATATATATATACAAAAGGGGGGGTTGGGAATCTGTACCCAAACATAAATTTAGAGTTTATCATTTATAAACAGATCACACAACCATTTACTGATGATCACAACACAAGGAACATCAATAGAGGAACATAATTGATTACATATTCATTTCAGAGATCCCTGACTTGAATCCTTCTTAAAAAGGGTCTGAAAGAAATACTCATTAAACCCTGGAGGGGATGTGACGTTTAGACGGAATATCTATTTGGAGCAGAATCTTATTCCAATCAACGCCCCGTGTCCTCGGGTGAATCCAATCCAAGAACTATATCTTGGGACAGGAGTCCCCATGCACAGCAATCACATGTCTCCCCAAGGGGAGATCAGGGTTGCATTTTCTCATGGCATGAATGTATGTGTAGGCCCATCGCCAGAACTTCATTTTAGTTTTGCCATCATAGAAACAGGAGCACTCACAGAGAAGAAGATATACCACACCCTCTGTTTTACAGTTGGCACAGTGTTTAGGTTGATATTTTTCTCCATTTAGTAGAGTAGTAGGATATTTTATATGCATAAATCTGCAATAATTGCAGCCTCCACAAGTGAAGGTGCCCCATCTTTTGCAAGGGACCCTGCCCAAACTACCTTTAAATTCACTAGAGACCAGATTATCCTTGATTGACCGAGCTTTTCTGAAGGTAAATGCCGGGGTTACACAAACAAAGGAACCAGCAATAGGATCCATAGTGAGCATGTGCCAGTACTTTTTCACGATCCTCCTAATTTCTTTATGTTAAATTGAAAACCTGGTGATGATCCGACTGGGACCCATTGTTTTTGATGTATTGGTTTTGTTATATATGAGATTGTGCTTTGTATTAGCATATGCTCGCTTAAAGGCCTTTTTAAGGCAAGTGTGTGAGTAATCCCGCGCTAGCAGCCTAATTTTCAATGCGTCTGCTTCTCTTTTAAACCTCCAATGCAATACTCCCAATGTACACATTCCTGCACAATCGGCTGTATCTTAAATTGGGTGCTGTAATGACAAACGGCTGGAACCGATTCAATCATGAGAAGTAGGTGTCAACAGCACACGCACTCCTGGTGTGCTGATGACACTTCCTTCTCATGCTTCTCTCTTAAAGACGGTATCTTCTGTGCAGTTCCCTCTAATCCTCAAATACTGGCTGTAGGGTATTGAGGGGACCAGAGGTTGGGGTGGAAGCTGCTAGCATGTAGGATACAATTGCCTTCTGTAGGTTTTCGAAAAAGGCTTCTGGTTAAAAGACCGTCCTTGGCCTTGTGTATCTGGACATCCAGAAAAGTAATGGAATCTATGTCATGATTCATATTGAAACTCAGATTGAACATATTGTCGTTGATGGACTAAAAAAAGGAATGAAGTAGTTCCCTAGGACCGTTCCAAACCATACAGATATCATCTATATATCTATATCAGAGTGACAAACAATCCATGAAGGGAGAGAGGTTCTCTCATATACCAATCATGCATTCCCGCTCCCCCAGGTACAGATTTGCGTAGGTTGGGGCACAAGTCCCCATAGCTACGCCCTGCACCTGGAGAAAGTGGGATCCTTTTGAAAGAAAAATTGTTGTGTTGTAATATGAAATGCAGTGCATCAATGACAAATTGGTTCAATGTGCGATCATCTTTACTTGTCTGAGAAATAGAACGTTCAATACAGGCTAGACCCTGGTCATGGAGAATTGAGCTATAAAGCGCCTCAACATCAATGGCGACCAAAAGAGCTGTGGGAGGAACATAAAGTATTTACTTGGGTTATCTTTGTGTAATAGATTTTTGTTTAAAGATATGAATCATTAGTGTGACAAATATGCAGAAAAAGAAAAAATAAGGAAGGGGCAAAAACTTTTTCACAGCACTGTAAGTGACAAAGTCGCTATGTTTGCTAAATCGCATTAGCAATTATCCTATTTGTTGGTTGTTTTTCATAAACGTCTCTCCTGAAAGTCCTGTCCTTGCGCTGGGAGATTTTATGGATAGTTTTCTGTATGATGAGTGGGCTTATTACTTTACCAGTACAGACTTCTCTGCCCCTGGAATATGGATCCAATGTGCTTCTATGTCAGTGCTAAATAACAGCCTTGTTCCTGTCCACATTTTCCTAGTCACTGTGAAAAATTAGGTTCTAAAGAATGTATTTTTTTTACTTCATGTTAATTCCAAGAATGTTGAGTTTATATCTTGCTAAACATATTTTATCCTCTGATAGATTCTGCTCAGGGATATCTCTTTTGAAGGTTAGGAATATTTAGCAGTCACAAAACTGCAATTAGACTGAATGAGTCTTTTGTACTACTGTGGCTGAAGTTCCCTCAGGACTTTTGGAGGAAATCCAGAGCACAGTTAGAAATCCATTAGGCGTTACATCTGTTGCCTATTTAGAATCTATTTTAAGTTTGGACACATATATGGTTTGACAAAATTGCATAGAATTGCATCCTTCAAATGATAAAATCTGTAAACTAACCAGAATGTGGCATCTTTGGAGTGCACTGCTTTGCTTGAGGTACTTCTTCATGAAGTTGAACGTAGCAAGCAAAAGTTAAGATACTTCGTTATTAGTCATTCATTGTGAGATAACTGTGATCTCCATAAGATCAGACAACAGAGAGGCTGGAAAATGTGCCAGAATAGTGTTTTTTTGGCTGCATGTAGTCTTCTTAGTCTTTCAGTATGGCCATTAGAAATTTAAATAAGACCTTGGACTACTTCTACTCTTCAATAATTTTACAATAAGATGAGATGTCTTATGGGTACAGAAATGGAGTAAATAATTAGTTTCAGGGATCAGACACCATTCTATGCTATGATTTCACCTGAAAGCGAGTGTTAGTTTAATGTAAGTGTTGTGTTTACTGTCATTCTGCAGCATTATCCTGCATTTTACAAATGTGAGCTAAAAGAATTACATTAAAAGGCTGCATATAGTCTACTTCTCAGCCAGCTAACTATGACAATCATGTATAATTTTCAATGTAAGAAAAGTTGGTTGCGCTACATTAAATATTTCTTATGTAAGAAATAGTGTGAACCACTACCATGCAGAAAGCCAGGACACACCCGAATCAGGAGTGCATCCTGAGCATCCTAAACTCCTTCAGGTGATGTATACATAAATGAATTGTGAAATAAACAAAATACTGACAGTTGAAAGAAATCATGTGCACATCAATCAATAAATGAAAAAACATGTCCATATGACCATTGGTGTCCATATAAAGATAAAATAAAATGAGCAGCGTTTTCTTTAGATGTAATAATAAAGTAAAAAATATGTGAGTTATAACCCACAGCAGGTATCAAGGTCCAGATATTCAGCCTTAAAATGTCCACAAATGAAAGACAGCTTGATGTAAACTCTGTATGTGATAACTCTTACCGGAAGCGGTGGACCCCCTCAAGAGAGCGGTCATACGAGCAGACAGATACAGCCCTCTGCAGGGACACTTGAATCCTCTGGTATCTCGAGTCCTTTGGTTGCCTTGAGCGGTCCGTGAAGATTTCGCCAAATAGCAGTAAATGCTTAGCAGCTGGATATCCTCAGTCTCAAAAGAGAAGCACACTCAGGCTCCCAGCCACTAGTGGGCAGACAGAAAGGGACTCCAGTCGTGTAGTAAGTTAAAATTCAAAATCTTTAATGTTAACTAAATAAGCAAAAGCTCATAAGACGACATGTACAGAGGTAATGTACAGGGATATTGCACAGAAATATTGTATAAAGGTGTATGAATAGATAAAAAGCCGGCTAGCTAAAACAAACAATAAAAAACTCCCGTGTACCGGGTCACATGTGGCGTGATTGCGTCAGCACAACGCACCGCCCTACATGTTTCGCAATACCATGCGTCTTCCTGGGGCACGGGCGAAGTGCTGACACATGACTCAAGTAGCATCCACTTAGTACTAAGCCTCACTTTCACTCCAAGTTCGTATTGGCTGTGACGGAGACCAAGCCTCGTTATCGCTCAGGAACCAGGCCTCGCTTTCACTCCAAAAGCCCATTGACTAAAATGGAGATCAAGCCTATCGCACGGACGACATATTGGAGCCCAGAGATCACATGGACTTCAAAAATGGTACCAAGCCTCAATCTGGGACTCCAACCTAACGGGGCGAAACCTCAATATGAAATTCATAAAGAACACATAATCGTGTCTCTATATTAAACAGAGTTAAATTGCATTTGATAGTATACTGCCAAACCTTAAATAAACACACATATAGTACCAAAACAAAAAATAAAAAATAAAAAGGGGAGTATTTTAAACAAAGGGTTGTCTGCAGAAAAGTTCCATGAAATCAAATCCTCATATATAAACGCACAGCCGTGCCATCAAAGAGTGGTAGGCCATACAGTTGAACCATGATCAAATATTCTTAGGAGTTATCAATAAACACATTAATTTCTATATCTGTATTCAAACCATAAGGTTTGAGACATCCCATTTTGTATATCCAGCTCATTTCGAGCTTTGAAATGGCGCGCCTCTTTGGTTCCCCCCTCCACGGGAGTTTAAGCCTATCCAACCCTATCATGGAGGTACCCCTAGGGTTTTGTTGGTGAACCTCCAGATAGTGTCTAGAAAGAGGATGGCCCTTAAAGCCTCTCTTAATATTCCCAATGTGCTCCTTCAACCTGACCTGCAGGGGTCGTACAGTACGGCCAACATATTGAAGCCCGCAAGGGCAGGTCAGGAGATAGACCACACAGGGGGTGGTGCAGGTAATAAAGGATTTGATAGGGAAAACCTGATTTTTAGACGCACTAGACGCAAATTGTACAGTTCTCCTAGCCTTGATAGCATTGATGGAACAGCACACCTATTGCATCTGTAAAACCCAACCGAGTTCTGAAAGAACATTGGTTTGTAAATGGGTGGATCACAGACGCTGGGGGTTACCATTTGTTTGATTGGGGGAACTCCTCTGAAAACCACTTTTGGCTTATCAGGAAGTACTAAGCTCAACACATGGTCATTTTTGATTATATGCCAGTGCTTGTATATAAGTTTTTTTTTATAGAAAAATGCTGCTGGGAATAATGTGTGATAAAAGGACAAGAAAAGTTGTTAGATTCACAATTTGAAACCGCAGGTTTATCTGCCAGTAAAAGATTGTGGTCCAACGTTCGAACTTCAGCCATTTTGTCATTAAGTGCAGTAATGTCATAACCCTTATCTTCAAGTCTATCTCTCAGTATTTTATTCTGAGAGTCAAAGTCGTCAATTTTGGTGCAATTTCTTCTCATACGAATAAATTGACTTTTAGGGACTGGATCTAGAAATTTTATAGATAGACAAATCCTATCCTTATATTGAGTGGTGGTTCCAAACTAATATTAACTACTGCAGTAGGGACACACAAGTTACACTCAGCATCTTTCCGAATAACTGTTCTGTTCGGCACAATTGAAGTTTTTTATACCCATGGTTACATAGGTATCACAATAATAATAAAATTGTACTTTTATGTTAACAAGAGGCGTAACATAGGCAGGCTCATTCTAATCAGCACCCAAAAGAATGCAAACATGTAATGAAAACCTTATTAGTGCTGTGTGCAAACATAATTAATAACATTTTTATACAGAATTTACAATTTCTTTAACACCACTCAAACCTTTTTTTTTGGTTCTGTGTTAAATGGGTCAAGGTTCAATTCCTAATTTTACTGTTGAGCCTACTTACATATCCAGTATTTTAAACCGTTGATAAGGTAGTAGAGGTCGACCGATATGGGTTTTTCTCTGGCCGATGCCGATATTTAGAAATCTCGGTGGCCGATGGCCGATATGTGATGCCGATTTTTTTGGGCCGATATATTAGGCCGATTTTTTTTTTCTTTTTTTTTTTTTTTTCCTTCATCTCATAAAATTTAACAGTTAGGCCCCTTTCACACTGGGGCGTTTTTCAGGCGCTTTTGGGCTAAAAATAGCGCCTGTGAAGTGCCTGTAAAATGGCTCCCCTGCAGTCTCAGTGTGAAAGCCCGAGTGCTTTCACACTGAGGCGATGCGCTGGCAGGATGTTAAAAAAAAAGTCCTGCAAGCAGCATCTTTGGAGCGGTGTACACCACTCCTCCACCACTCCTGCCCATTGAAATGAATGTTCACCGCTGCCAAAGCGCCTGCAAAGCGTTTCGGCAGCGGCGCTTCAGGGGCGCATTTAACCCCTTCCTCGGCTGCTAGCTGGGTTATAAGCTCCCCGCTAGCAGCCGAATAGCGCTGCTAAAATGACGGCAAAGCGCCGCTAAACCTAGCAGCGTTTTACCGTCAATGCATGCCCGCTCCAGTGTGAAAGCAACCTAAAGTGATACAGAAAATTTTTTACATTTAAACATTTATTAAACAAAACAAACCTCCAATCAGTTCACTTGTATGTAGAATTTAGATTTAAAAAAAATATAAAAAAAAAATATATCTTAAAAATAAATACACAAAAACAGGTAATCAAAACTTTTGGTAATGTTTGAATGGAATCAATAAGATTGAGTGGGATCAGGTGATATACAATGTAAAAAACAGTACTAGTAAGAAATAATAAATAACATAGGTGACTTTCAATAATAGATAAGTGCGTAACGTAAAAACAGTACTTTTAAAAGATGATATTAAACTTAGGTGACTGTCAATCATATATAAAAAATTGTATTACCATTGGAAATAAATAAATTCACAGTGGGGGGTAACCAGTGCTAATTGTGCTAGTATAAGGTGCAGCGTGACAAGCCTATTTGAGGCAGTGAGGTAGTGGTGGATTGCTAGTTCATAATGTGCATATGTGCAAAAAATTCAATATATAAAAATGAATATTTAAGGATGAATAATAAAGAATCTCAAATCCTTATAAAATGTTTAACAGATAGAAAGTCTTATAAAACCAAAAAAACACAAATGTCCATAGAAATTTCCACAAAAGTGATGACAACGTCTTGGCATGCACACGTTGCAGTTAAAGTGCTCAAGTGCAACACATCCAGTGCTTCTTCGTGTGACATCACTAAGGTTAGGTAGTGGCCCCTTACCTTTAGGTAATAGGGCAACAGCATGTAGTACAATTGACTCTTTAGGGTCCTCCTATTATCTCCAGCGCGTCCCTCACCAGCCTACGTCCTGGGATGGAGTTCCCTCAGGTATAGTGCCAGAGCGGGGGGTATGGAAGATGATAGGCAAAAAAGGAAAAGGCCAATAGTGTAATCCCGTTTTAGGTGTAATAGAACCTCTTTTATTAAGATTATGTAGGTACTCACATTTAAAATTGGACAACAGCAAATGTAATCCAACGAGCAGCGAACTCGTATGCCTCTATGGTGAATGCAGCCTGTCTCGTCCCTACGCGTGACGTCACACCACACGTGACTTCATCAGGGGATGATGGTGACGTCACACCATCATCCCCTGATGAAGTCACGTGTGGTGTGACGTCACGCGTAGGGACGAGACAGGCTGCATTCACCATAGAGGCATACGAGTTCGCTGCTCGTTGGATTACATTTGCTGTTGTCCAATTTTAAATGTGAGTACCTACATAATCTTAATAAAAGAGGTTCTATTACACCTAAAACGGGATTACACTATTGGCCTTTTCCTTTTTTGCCTATCATCTTCCATACCCCCCGCTCTGGCACTATACCTGAGGGAACTCCATCCCAGGACGTAGGCTGGTGAGGGACGCGCTGGAGCTAATAGGAGGACCCTAAAGAGTCAATTGTACTACATGCTGTTGCCCTATTACCTAAAGGTAAGGGGCCACTACCTAACCTTAGTGATGTCACACGAAGAAGCACTGGATGTGTTGCACTTGAGCACTTTAACTGCAACGTGTGCATGCCAAGACGTTGTCATCACTTTTGTGGAAATTTCTATGGACATTTGTGTTTTTTTGGTTTTATAAGACTTTCTATCTGTTAAACATTTTATAAGGATTTGAGATTCTTTATTATTCATCCTTAAATATTCATTTTTATATATTGAATTTTTTGCACATATGCACATTATGAACTAGCAATCCACCACTACCTCACTGCCTCAAATAGGCTTGTCACGCTGCACCTTATACTAGCACAATTAGCACTGGTTACCCCCCACTGTGAATTTATTTATTTCCAATGGTAATACAATTTTTTATATATGATTGACAGTCACCTAAGTTTAATATCATCTTTTAAAAGTACTGTTTTTACGTTACGCACTTATCTATTATTGAAAGTCACCTATGTTATTTATTATTTCTTACTAGTACTGTTTTTTACATTGTATATCACCTGATCCCACTCAATCTTATTGATTCCATTCAAACATTACCACCGCCCCCTTATGTTGGATATAGACCCCTGCTCAGATCTTAGGGGGTACTCTTATTGTAAATTAATATTCTGAGCCACATCTTTAATTAATACCATCGTACATCCATCCGACTGTAACAAATAGCAACGCATTAAAGCTCTGTATGTATACTACTGACTATACACCATTTTGATAATTACCTAGGATTAGCGCAGCACTACCCATTCTCTAGATCTATCTCACGAGGTCAGGTGCCTACCTTTTAACAGTGCATGCAGCTTTTCTATTTTTAGCCTATTCCATATATGATAGCGCGGGAATAATCCATCTTCTCAATCAAAACTTTTGGACGAAAAAAAAATGGGCTAACTTTACTGCTTAGTTTTTTTTAAAATGTATTAGTGTATTATTTTTTTTTTTAATTGCGTTTGAAAGACCGCTGCGCAAATACCGTGTGACATAAAATATTGCAACAACCGCTATTTTATTCCCTAGGGTCTCTGCTAAAAAAAAATATATATAATGTTTGGGGGTTCTAAGTGAATTTCTAGCAGAAAATACAGGATTTTTACTTGTAAGCAACAAATGTCAGAAAAGATTTAGTCTTTAAATGGTTAAACTGAGAGCTTCTACACATGGAATTTAGTTCATTCAGAAGTGTAAACATTGTATCAATTCAGGTTCTTTTTATCAGATTTGGCAGGCTGCCCAGAGAGGGGAGAGAAGTGCTTCACAGAAGAATACAGGCAACTTGTATTGACTTCAGAAGTCATTTGCAAGTCGTGCTGAGTTATAACGGCCTTTTTTATCAGCACAATCGGCCGATTAAGAAAAAAACACCAAATATCGGCCGATATATCGGCCGGCCGATATATCGGTCGACCTCTATAAGGTAGTGCTGAAAACATGCCTTAACCCATCCTTCTGTCTATCCCTAATATGGGTTTTTCAATGGAATTTAAAGAAAATAATTTCAAATGGGGCCCTGGAAAGCACAGATACAGCTTGAATGAAGATAAAAACCTGGGGAAAGGTTCTACCCTACCCCACTCCACCTAAACGTAAAAAAGTGTGAGGTTCTACTTTCGATGTTGGCATTCTTCATAGAATGTTAATTACGGCTCATGTGTTATCAGCCCACAGGATCTGTAGTTTACCAGAATAGTAGCACTTCAAGATTAACACAGGAAGTTAAGAGATAGTTGACTCAGGAAACTGTAACAAAATAATCAAGCCAATAGATTAACATTGTGACAGTTTTTATTTACCTTTTTAAAATAAGCAGCCTGCATTTTTTCACTTATTCAAACCTGAGGCACCTGGCTGTAATAACATTAATTGACGTACAGTTCACTGAACCTCCTGGATGTTTTTGTGAGTCAGCTAGAGGATTTGGCACCATTTGCTGTCTTGTTAATGTGATATTAAAGACAAAAACAAAAATGTAATATATTGCAGCTTACCGATTTCTTAGATGTGATGGGTGTATTTGTTTTTTTTCCCCTCTACTTTCACCTGGTGTTCCAGCCAGTAACTGTTATTTTTCAACTTCCTTTAACACACCAAGCTGTCCTGCAAAAATGCCAGTTGGACAGTTGAGACAAACCATTTACCACTGACAGGAGTGTTGACAATGATTAACGTTTATTAATTTAAGTAAAGCCTTTATCCCAAAAAGGATGGAAACAAAGTTGTTGTTGCTGCAAATGTTTAAAAACTGTTAGATGGATTGTGGCTTTAATTTGTTTGTGAAATCCATCTTCATGCACTCTTGTGCTCAAAAATTATGCTTTTACAGGTGTTTTTTTTCTCGGTCTCCAAACTCCCCTCCATGTTAACCTATGTGCCCATGCACACTTGTGTGCATGCAGGAGAGGAGCTTTTAAGCATAAAAAAACACTCTGACGCTGCTAAACGCATGGCAACGCCTAAGCACTTTTAGTGCTTGAGAGTTTTGCAATTTCAGTGGCCAGAATAAAGTAATATTCTGAGCAATTAAATTAATAAACGCCCAAGCGCTTGACGCACCTAAACAAAATGAATTTAAAAGCTTGCCAGTGTGTATGAGGCCTAAATCCTGCTAGTATGTCGAACACTACCGTCTCCCCAGATTGGCAGTGCTTCTGCCCAAAGGTGGCTCCATTGCTTCACTACCCAGAGTGGAGCAACCTAAGACTGGTGTGTTACTGGCTAGATAACTAGGAAAAAATAAAATAAAAACTCTAAAAAAATAAAAAAAAATTGGTCACCACATCTAATAAATTGTGAGCTGCAATAAAGGTTTGTTTTTGGGTTTATTAACGATTTTAATGTAGACTTGAAAATGCATTACATTTCAGTTGGGTACGATTTCTTATATGTAAACAGTGTAAGTACTCCTGAGCTACCAAATATCTGTTATGTGACCTCAAATAACTCTCAACAATAAATCCTAATGTGAATGTGAAAGGTCAAAATAAAATAAAGAAAAAAATAAAACCAATTATTTAAAGCTTGCTGCAAGCACTAATTTGTGTTCCGACACATACATTGATGCTCAATACTAATAAAAGTGCAGCACTGCTAGTAATGTGATAATTGGATAAATACATTATTGTGCTCTCATAAATACACATAATATTGCAATATTATTCAAAATAATAAACAAAGTAAAGCACACCAATTAAACATTGCTATCAAGATGTAACTCAGTAAATTGTTTCCTCTTGGAAATACAGTCCATAAAATACTTATGTCCATTCCACATCAAGACTTTTTACAAGTGCTTCTGTGGTTAAGTGTACCCTTCACCATTAAACAATGGATTTAAACCACCTTGGTAATAACACCACGTGCTTCTTTTAGGCTCTCAGAACTCTCACCTCCAGTAAATGTAAGTTGAGCATATACTACTTGGACACCATAGCAGCCCTATTCATCAGATTAGAAGCACTTTATCCTCCTGTCCACAGGGGTCTCTCTTAGGATCATTCTGCCTTATTTCACAGGATGGGAATATGTATCCTTTAGATTTGCCTATTCATTCATTCATTCTGCATAACTCTCAGTAGAAGAAGCAAAGATACAGGGCTCACATAGTGTAGTATAAAAAAACAGCACCCATATATTCAATATACTCACATTAAAAAAACATCAAAACACGCTTTAAACCATGTAGTTAAAACCAAATACTGGATGTCCTATTGTGTCACTTACGATTCGTGTCAGCCTCTCCTCTCGCCCACGAGGAAACATTTTATTAAGTTACATCTTAAAAGCAATGTTTTAAGCAGTTCTCTAGGCAGAAAGTTTTTTATCTTAATGCATTCTAGGCATGAAGGAAAAAAAAACCTGTGTGTAGCAGCCCTCCTAATACTTACCTGGGCCCCATCTCAATCAAGCGATGTTGCACAAGAGCCACCAAGTCCAGGGCCTCTCCCTCCTTTTTAGGTTGAGACAGCAGCAGGCGCCATTGGCTCCCACTGCTGTCAATCAAAGTCAGAGTCAAAGAGGAGAGAGAGGGGAGGGGGCAGGGTCGAGCCATGGCTCCATGTCTGAATGGACATACAGAGCAGTGGCTCGGCTTGGGCGCCCCATAGCAAGCTGCTTGCTGTGGGGACACTGGGCAGGAGGGAGGAGGATCTGGGCTGCTCTGTGCAAAACCAACTACACGGAGGAGGTAAGTATAACATGTTTGTTATTTTAATAAAAAAACTTTAAAATCCCTTTAGTTGGTGCACTTTACTTTAATATTGAAAGAGTATGTGGATATATGAGAGCACGATAATTTATTGATCCGATTATCACTATACTAGCAGTATTGAGCAATTTCTTCTGTGTGTTTGTTATGTGTTATGTTTGACAACTGCCTGTCATCTTTATTCAAGCTTTTATACATTTAGCGTCTTTTTCTTTTTACCTGAGGAGAAAGTGTTTCATTGTAGCGTTCTTTAGAATTGTATGATGCCTAAAAAATGCAGATCTTTTCATTCTGGGTTCTTAAAGTAAACTTGAAAGAAATATTATTGTGACCCTGTACTTTGAGTCATATGCTCAGAAGCCGTACTAAAATTGGGAAAAAAACTGAATAAAGTTAGGATAACTGCTGTCATATTTCTCTTTTGACAGGTTTCTGTATCTAAGGCAGGGGTGCCCAACTTTTTGAGGAGCGAGGGCCACTTTATCAACTTGGTAGCCAGGCGCGGGCCACAATGAACGTACAGGGGGGGATGGCAGGTCTATGTCCACTCTGCATATGTAGAGCAGACACGGATGCAACCCCCTCTACCCTAAGGGCCCTCCGATCCGCCCAGACAGAACGGGACAGATCCCCTTCTGTTTTTTTTTAAGGAGATTGGATTGCAGATAGGTGGGTGTAAATGGACACAAGTCCGTTTACATCTGCCGCTCTATAGAGGTGAATGGAGAGTCCGTTTGAGTCCACCTGAAAAACAGGCGGACCCGATCGGACCGATCATGTGAAAGGGGCCTAAGGCTGCTTTCACACTGATGCACAGGATGTTTACCTGCTTCTCAACTGATCTCAATCTTCACTTCTTCCTCAGGATTCCTGCAGCTGGCTGGTACTGCTGGCTGGTACTGCTGGCTGGTACTGCTGGCTGGTACTGCTGGCGGGTACTGCTGGCTGGTACTGGTACTGCTGGCTGGTACTGTTGGTTGGTATTGGTACTGCTGGCTGGTACTGATACTGCTGGCTGGTACTGATACTGCTGGCTGGTACTGATACTGGTGGCTGCTGTCCCAGATCGCGGGTTCCTGTGTCCTGACCCGCCATCCCTGAGCTTAATTGTGACAGAAACATGCAGCTGCAGTAGAGAGCAGAGCTGATGCTTCCTGTCACAGGCGGAGTACATTTGGTATCACTCTACCTGTGAAGGAGCTGGCGCTATACAGGAAGCATCGGCTCTGCTTCCTCTAGCGCTCTAGCGCAGGCTTCGTTCTTCGCACTAATGCTCGGAGATTGCAGATCGGGAACCCGTGATCTGGGCTTGCCGACCCGCCATCTCCTAACAAGACATGGCGGGCCACATCGGAGGGTGGCCCGCGGGCCAGCGGTTGGGCACCCCTGATCTTAGGTAACTTAACAGTGTATATATATATATATATATATATATATATATATATATATATATATATATATATACTGTATAATATGCAAGGGGACATGAAATAAAACATGTTTACCAACTTGTGTTTGAGCATCTGTGTACCATCTGTTATTTTGTAAAAAAAAAAAAGTGCCTGTGTTTTTGACCGCTTAATCTGGTTTGGATTACCAGATAAACCTAGAAATGGTTCTACTCTTATGGCCGACTTGGTAGAATATTGCAATATAGATTGTAACGGATGAAGCAATGTTTCAAAATAGCTACAGGCAGCCTTCAATAACCATGTATTACCTGTTTATGACTTTATCCATGTCAGACATTATGATGTGCTCAGGATGACTATATGAATACTGACGTGTATGAAAATCTTCAGTTGCTGCTCTTTTTCTGATCTTTTAGGGCTTGTTTAAACTTGTGGTTGAGAGGGTGTTAAAAACGTGTGGTTGAGCCTCGTTTTTAGTGCCCCACCTTAAGCTGCAAAGGCAGTGGACAGCGGTGTTCACATGCCGTGGTCACAATGCTTCGCTGACAACCATGGAACTTGCAACTTTAAACAGGAAAGCACTTTGTCTTGTTCTACTCTAATAAAACCTATAAATAAAAAAGGAAACCCAGTTTTCATTCGAAATGAAAACTATGTAAAGTTTCTGTACATAACTAAAAGATTTTATCTTCTGTCTCAGGCAGAAAGGCTACTTTTCTTGCTTATTTTCATAACCGACATTTACATGTAATTTAAATGTATTAAACATTCCCAAATCCTACATTGGGTTTTTTTTTCTTTAAGAAAACGCTTGTTTTGAATTTTAATGTACTCACAAACTCTTCCACTTGGCTAGACCAAAAGTATGTGTTTGGGCTGCTATGTGTATGGAAGCATAGGGCGTGTGTGTAGTATATGTTTTGTTACATTTGTAAAAAATTTTTTTTGTTTCATTGTTCTCATATGTGTGGAGCTTTAACTACTTGAAGGCCAGGCCTTTTCTGGCACTTTTTTAAATGTAAAAATCAGTATTTTGTGCTAAAATTACTTAGAACCCCCAAACATTATATTTTTTTTTTTAAAGCAGAGGCCCTAGAGAATAGAATGGTGGGTGTTGCAATTTTTTATGTCACATGTTGTTTCCACAGCCATTTTTCAAATGCAGTTTTATTGTAAAAAAAATACTTGATGGGTGATGCAGTTATGGGTACTCTTTACTGAGAGATCTGGGGTCTATTAGACCCCAGATCTCTCCTCTGCACGTAAAAGCATCTGATCATATCAAGATAGGTATGATCTGATGCTTTTTTCAAACCACTAAGGGTTTGTTTACATCCAGCAAAACCTGGAAGTGATGTAATGCTCATTGCTTCCTGTCTTTTAGACCATTAGAGATGATTGGAGCCACTTCGGTCAGCTCTGTGGTCAGCCGGCCGAAACACTGGCTGCATTCTCGGATTCCCCAGTGGGACAGGAGAGCCTGAGAGAGGAGAAATTCAAATTAGATTATAAATATCAAATAACTGTTTTACAGCTCCCTATAAATCTTTATTGAACATCGGATGTGTATTTTTTGTGAATTAATATGGTGTAGGCTGAGTCAAAGATTGACAGTAGATTTCACTTTGTTTAGAGGGCATCTACATCCAAAACACTACTTTTATTTTTTACTTTACGGGTATCTGCAATTACATTTTGATATATTTAATACTGATTTATATTAAAACAAAGCTTTTTTTTTTTTTTGTTTCATATAGTTCATGTAATCAATCCACATACTATATCCCGCCCTCATAGTGTTTAGCAATAGGAGGACATGGATGAGGAGGGAGGGGAGTGTCATTTACCACTGTGTATATGCCCACATGTGTGACTTTATACTCATGTGGGCTACACAGATAAGAAAAGTGAGAAAATGAAAAGCTTAGAAGGGAACTGAAATTGAACATCCTCAGTAGAGGACAACAGCTGTTCTGCACAATCTCAGGTGGCAGTGGAGAGACCGAGAAGATGGGAGGGACAGCGGAAGGCAGGATCAACCAGGTGTATTTCACGCTACACAAAAGGAATGCATTTGTGGCGTGATATATTCCGTTATATAGCTTGTAATGAGTTTTTCATAGTCTGGGTTTTTTGACACTTTAACAAAAAGATTGTATATGCCAAAATGAATAAAAGTATGTTTCCATGAATCCTAAGTACCCCACTTTGATTTTTAAGTGGCTTTTTCATTGTTCCTGCTGAGGCTTGTCTGTGAAAACTCCAGGAAGATTCCTTTGAATTCAAACTATGAATGCTGTAGTACTAGCATTAGATGGTAGCCCTCCAAGGTAATCTGGGAGTGCAGCATGGTTCAGATATTTCATTATTCTTTTCTCTTAGAACACTTTATTCCCTTGCAGTACTCATGCCACATTTCAACATTTGCTGGTAGGATGGTATAAAGCTAATATATTCTCAAGTGAAATGGCTTTGTTGGAAGGTTTTGTAGCTTAATGTGGGCCTGGGAGGACTGGAGGGGTTGTCCTTGACAAGTTCTGTTTTTCATTCCTGATAGCTAAGAGACCTTTCAGAGCCACAGTCTGTAGTGTTTGTTCAGCCTGTGATTGATGGTATGCCATAAGGACATGCACACAGAAAAAAATAAATAGAACGGAGCACATTATTATGTGGTCATGGATACTGCTGGAATTATGGGAAGATACACACTCTTTATTACAAATGGTTCACGGTTATTGCACATTCTCTCTAGCTTCACAGAGGAAGGCTATGTAGGCCGATGTTCTAAGCAGCTCACTGTGTACAGAAATCTTTTATGTGTTGAATGAGGTGCCCTGGAAAGTAGATACACAAATATGAAAAATAAATTGCCTTGTTGAAATAAGGTACCTGAAGACTAGTGAATCTATCTGCTATAGAATCTCTCAGGATGCACTGAATAAAACAAAAGTCAAAAGAATTCAATGCCATTTTCATCTTGAAGTTTGACAAAACAACATTATATTAAATTTAGTTTGAAGCCAAAAGTCAACTTTTTTTGTTTCCAATCATTTTTATTGAAAATTTACAATACATAAAAGAAGAAGAGCACAAGGCACCAAATAAGAAAGAGGTGTGAGTTGTAGACCTATGCAGACAGGTGCTTCAATACAGAAGGATTAACAACAACAGTTACAGCATTAAAGTCATCTGGACACAGGGAATACCCTAATAGGGCACAAAACGCCACAAAATCATTATGCCAGTTAACAGAATTCTCCTACATATTTTGTTCTCCAACCACACACCCCGCGCAGTGTGGAATACCCAGGGGGGTCCTCACATACCCAAAACTCCTCCTGATATGTCAGAGGAGCTAAGTAAGAGAGAAGAAGATACAGAATTGAGAGGAAAAATAAAGAAAGGTAGTCGCGGCTAGCCCCCTGACCACCTCAGTAGGCCACAGGACATATTTAAGTCCCAGGTTTTTTTAGATATTGGCCTCTTGTCCTGCAAAATTGCAGTAAGGCATTCATTGATCATAATCCAATACATTTTAGCCTTCAGGAGGTCAAAGGGTATCGTAGAGGATTTCCATGATCTAGCCAAAAAATAAAATGCAATCAGACATTGTTTAGGCCTCAGCTCCAGCCACTGGGCGGCCAAGTAACGCTTGGTGACGGGATTTGGTCAGGTTAATACCAGTAAGCGAATAAATTTAAATTGTAGGTATGGAGGATTCCAGAATTTCCTGACTTTCGGGCACAACTGCAAAACGTGCAAAACTCAACTTTTTTTGATTTGAGATCGAGGTGGTTTGGTTATTACAGCTGTCTGTGTTCCCACTAAATTCACACCTCCATTTGTACAAGTGACCATTTTCAAAAGGGCAGAACGCAATAAAAATCCAAAATTTACAGTTGCCACGGGAACAGAAGAGAAATCATTCATTGGCAACGGTGATATCTATCTCAGTGTTTCTCAACTCCAGTCCTCAAGGCGCACCAACAGGTCATGTTTTCAGGATTTCCCTCAGATGAAACGACTGTGGTCATTACTAAGGTGGTGAAACTGATCAAATCACCTGTGCAAAATAGTGGAAATCCTGAAAACATGACCTGTTGGTGCGCCTTGAGGACTGGAGTTGAGAAACACTGATCTATCTAAACTTCCCGTTGTGTCACCAGGACAGGAAGCTTAGGGAGGAAATCTCCCCAATAATACGTAAAAAAACATTTAAAAAAAAACGGGATTTAATTATTCCTATTCTATCGAAATCTACAAAAAAAGCACACTGTAGGCTTAAAAGTAACTCTTATAACATCCAGTTTTGTGGAAAAATTATACTGGCCATTTTATATAAGTGTTTGTTTTTGTTCTGCTAAGCGAGGGAGAAGGGAAATATTCAGAAGTTACACAATTTTCCATGCTACAGAAATATTTTAAGTTCCCCTTTTTTCATATATTTTTGTATACATATATTTAATATATATATATATATATATATATATATACACTACCGTTCAAAAGTTTGGGGTCACATTGAAATGTCCTTATTTTTGAAGGAAAAGCACTGTACTTTTAAATGAAGCTAACTTTAAACTAGTCCTAACTTTAAACAAATATACTCTATACATTGCTAATGTGGTAAATGACTATTCTAACTGCAAATGTCTAGTTTTTGGTGCAATATCTACATAGGTGTATAGAGGCCCATTTCCAGCAACTATCACTCCAGTGTTCTAATGGTACAATGTGTTTGCTCATTGGCTCAGAAGGCTAATTGATGATTAGCAAACCCTTGTGCAATCATGTTCACACATCTAAAAACAGTCTAGCTCCTTCCAGAAGCTACAAAACTGACCTTCCTGTGAGCAGATTGAGTTTCTGGAGCATCACATTTGTGGGGTCAATTAAACGCTCAAAATGGCCAGAAAAAGAGAACTTTCATCTGAAACTCGACAGTCTATTCTTGTTCTTAGAAATGAAGGCTATTCCATGCGAGAAATTGCAAAGAAATTAAAGATTTCCTACAACGGTGTGTACTACTCCCTTCAGAGGACAGCACAAACAGGCTCTAACCAGAGTAGAAAAAGAAGTGGGAGGCCGCGTTGCACAACTAAGCAAGAAGATAAGCACATTAGAGTCTCTAGTTTGAGAAACAGACGCCTCACAGGTCCCCAACTGGCATCTTCATTAAATAGTACCCGCAAAACACCAGTGTCAACATCTACAGTGAAGAGGCGGCTGCGGGATTTTGGGCTTCAGGGCAGAGTGGCAAAGAAAAAGCCATATCTGAGACTGGCCAATAAAAGAAAAAGATTAAGATGGGCAAAAGAACACAGACATTGGACAGAGGAAGACTGGAAAAAAGTGTTGTGGACGGATGAATCCAAGTTTGAGGTGTTTGGATCACAAAGAAGAACGTTTGTGAGACGCAGAACAAATGAAAAGATGCTGGAAGAATGCCTGACGCCATCTGTTAAGCATGGTGGAGGTAATGTGATGGTCTGGGGTTGCTTTGGTGCTGGTAAGGTGGGAGCTTTGTACAGGGTAAAAGGGATTCTGAATAAGGAAGGCTATCACTCCATTTTGCAACGCCATGCCATACCCAGTGGACAGCGCTTGATTGGAGCCAATTTCATCCTACAACAGGACAATGACCCTAAACACACCTCCAAATTGTGCAAGAACTATTTACAGCAGAAGCAGGCAGCTGGTATTCTATCGGTAATGGAGTGGCCAGCACAGTCACCAGATCTGAACCCCATTGAGCTGTTGTGGGAGCAGCTTGACCGTATGGTACGCCAGAAGTGCCCATCCAACCAATCCAACTTGTGGGAGCTGCTTCTAGAAGCGTGGGGTGCAATTTCTCCAGCTTACCTCAATAAATTAACAGCTAGAATGCCAAAGGTGTGCAATGCTGTAATTGCTGCAAAAGGAGGATTCTTTGATGAAAGCAAAGTTTGATGTAAAAACAATGTTATTTCAAATACAAATCATTATTTCTAACCTTGTCAATGTCTGACTCTATTTTCTATTCATTTCCCAACGTATGGTGGTGAATAAGTGTGACTTTTCATGGAAAACACAAAATTGTTTGGGTGACCCCAAACTTTTGAACGGTAGTGTATATATTTTTTTTTTATTTTTTTTTTAAATCAACAAAGTTTTTATTGCTCAAGAAACATACAGTATCACCACATATGTAGGTTATCGCATTTTGTACAGTCAATTATATGTCATGTATACAGCCATTTAGCCACTTTTCCTTGTTCACAAGTGCATGTTTAAGTTTACAGTTTAAAATTAAAGAATACAGCTTTAACAAATTTCCTTTTGACCAGTATGTCTTTTCTCTCCCCCCCCCCCCCCCGTTAACTACCCCATACCCTTAATATCTATGTCATTGCTCCAGGGTTTGAATATATATTTTTATAATATATATTTATATGTGTGTGTGTGTGTGTGTTTATATATATATATATATATATATATATATATACACTACCGTTCAAAAGTTTGGGGTCACCCAAACAATTTTGTGTTTTCCATGAAAAGTCACACTTATTCACCACCATACGTTGTGAAATGAATAGAAAATAGAGTCAAGACATTGACAAGGTTAGAAATAATGATTTGTATTTGAAATAACATTGTTTTTACATCAAACTTTGCTTTCATCAAAGAATCCTCCTTTTGCAGCAATTACAGCATTGCACACCTTTGGCATTCTAGCTGTTAATTTATTGAGGTAAGCTGGAGAAATTGCACCCCACGCTTCTAGAAGCAGCTCCCACAAGTTGGAATGGTTGGATGGGCACTTCTGGCGTACCATACGGTCAAGCTGCTCCCACAACAGCTC
The DNA here is from genome assembly GCA_037952835.1 of Lithobates septentrionalis. Lineage (NCBI taxonomy): Eukaryota > Metazoa > Chordata > Amphibia > Anura > Ranidae > Lithobates > Lithobates septentrionalis. The sequence continues at coordinate 813,069 of JBBDGP010003806.1, forward strand.
AATGGGGTTCAGATCTGGTGACTGTGCTGGCCACTCCATTACCGATAGAATACCAGCTGCCTGCTTCTGCTGTAAATAGTTCTTGCACAATTTGGAGGTGTGTTTAGGGTCATTGTCCGGTTGTAGGATGAAATTGGCTCCAATCAAGCGCTGTCCACTGGGTATGGCATGGCGTTGCAAAATGGAGTGATAGCCTTCCTTAGCTTTTACCCTGTACAAAGCTCCCACCTTACCAGCACCAAAGCAACCCCAGACCATCACATTACCTCCACCATGCTTAACAGATGGCGTCAGGCATTCTTCCAGCATCTTTTCATTTGTTCTGCGTCTCACAAACGTTCTTCTTTGTGATCCAAACACCTCAAACTTGGATTCATCCGTCCACAACACTTTTTTCCAGTCTTCCTCTGTCCAATGTCTGTGTTCTTTTGCCCATCTTAATCTTTTTCTTTTATTGGCCAGTCTCAGATATGGCTTTTTCTTTGCCACTCTGCCCTGAAGCCCAAAATCCCGCAGCCGCCTCTTCACTGTAGATGTTGACACTGGTGTTTTGCGGGTACTATTTAATGAAGATGCCAGTTGGGGACCTGTGAGGCGTCTGTTTCTCAAACTAGAGACTCTAATGTGCTTATCTTCTTGCTTAGTTGTGCAACACGGCCTCCCACTTCTTTTTCTACTCTGGTTAGAGCCTGTTTGTGCTGTCCTCTGAAGGGAGTAGTACACACCGTTGTAGGAAATCTTCAATTTCTTTGCAATTTCTCGCATGGAATAGCCTTCATTTCTAAGAACAAGAATAGACTGTCGAGTTTCAGATGAAAGTTCTCTTTTTCTGGCCATTTTGAGCGTTTAATTGACCCCACAAATGTGATGCTCCAGAAACTCAATCTGCTCACAGGAAGGTCAGTTTTGTAGCTTCTGGAAGGAGCTAGACTGTTTTTAGATGTGTGAACATGATTGCACAAGGGTTTGCTAATCATCAATTAGCCTTCTGAGCCAATGAGCAAACACATTGTACCATTAGAACACTGGAGTGATAGTTGCTGGAAATGGGCCTCTATACACCTATGTAGATATTGCACCAAAAACTAGACATTTGCAGTTAGAATAGTCATTTACCACATTAGCAATGTATAGAGTATATTTGTTTAAAGTTAGGACTAGTTTAAAGTTAGCTTCATTTAAAAGTACAGTGCTTTTCCTTCAAAAATAAGGACATTTCAATGTGACCCCAAACTTTTGAACGGTAGTGTATATATATATATATATATATATATAATTTATTTGTCCTTTGGGTTTAGCGCAGATATCCTGCTATACATATAAGTTCCCCAAACCTACATAATACAAACAGTGCCAAAGAGAACTGCCGCACAAAGCTCACAATCCACCCATCTCAGTGAATTCAGGTGTCGACTAAAGGAGCTCATCAACACTCCCACATAAAAAATAAACAAGTTGGCCGTACTCTAATGACCTACACAAAGCTTTATTATGCCAGGACTAGATCACAGTACAGTTTGCCCAGACAGGGCTTCTGCCATTCTGCCATGTTTTACCCAACAGCGCATAATCACTGCAATTAATCCCTTTTTGAGTGAAACCTGTTAGAGCAAGGCTTGGTTTTGTTTGTTACCTGTACAATGCGTTTTTTGAGTGTTTTGTGAACCATTCATTTTTATGGCCCTGCTTAAAGTGGTTGTAAACCTTTCACAACCACATTTTACTACAGGTAAGGCAATGATGAGGCTTACCTGTAGCTACCCGGGATATCTTCTAAACCTGCACGGTTTAGGAGATATCCCCTGTATCTGCATGTGCCGACGTCATCGACACATGTGCTGTTGCTTCAGTTAGCATGCTGTTACCGGCAGCTCCCCTCCGCATGCGCAGGAGTGATGACATGGCTCCGGCCAATCACAGCGATGTCGCCGGCGGGAGCGGTGTACGAGGACCGTTTGCGGGGGCTTCGATCTAAGGTAAATAATTCATAATGAGCTAGTATGCTATGCATACTAGCTCATTATGCATTTTGTCTTGCAGGGTTGTTTTTTTTTTTTTTTTTTTCAGTTAGTGGGTTTACAACCACTTTAATGTGTGTAGATGCTCAAAAATGCTGCAAGGCTTTTATTAAGTCTTTATCAGTCTTTTTGGGTATGAGTATCGGCATGGCACATCTTGACTTTGGCCACTCTTCTTTGCAAAAACACTCCAAATCTGTCCGATTGTGAGGGCAACTCCTGTGCACACAGCCCTCCTCAGATCACCCTTCAGATTTTCAATCGGATTCAGGTCTGAGCTCTGGCTGGGCTTTAATCTTCTTCTAGTGAAGCCATTCCTTTGTTGATTTGGATGTATGCTTTGTGTCATTGTCAGGCTGAAAGATGAAGTTCCTCCTCATGTTCAGCTTTCTAGCAGAAGCCTGAAGGTTTTGTGCCAATATTGACTGGTATTTGGAAGTGTTCATAATTCCCTCTACCTTGACTAAGGCCCCTGTTCCAGCTGAAGAAAAACAGCCCCAAAGCATTATGCTGCCACCCATGCTTCACTGCGGGTGTGGTGTTCTTTTGGTGATGTGTAGTGTTGTTTTTGTGCCAAACCTATCTTCTGGAATTATGGCCAGAATGTTCAACCTTGATTTCATCAGACCATAACACATTTTCCCACATACCTTTGGGAGACTTCAGATGCGTTTTTGCAAATTTAGCTGGGCTTGAATGTTTTTCTTCGTAAGAAAAGGCTTCCGTCTTGCCACTCTACCCCATAGCCCAGACATAAGAATACAGGAGATTGTTGTCACATGTACCACACAGCCAGTACTTGCCAGATATTCCTGCAGCTCCTTTAATGTTGCTGTAGGCCTCCTGGCAGCCTCCCTGACCACTTTTCTTCTCGTCAATTTTGGAGGGACGTCCAGTTCGTGGTAATGTCACTTTTGTGCCATATTTTCTCCACTTGATGATGATTGTCTTCACTGTGTTCCATGGTATATCTAATGACTTGCAAATTATTTTGTACCCTTCTCCTGACTGACACCTTTTAACAATGAGATCCCTCTGATGCTTTGTAAGCTCTCTGCGGACCATGGCTTTTACTGTAGGATGCGACTAAGAAAATATCAGGAAAGACCTACTAGAACAGCTGAACTTTATTTAGGGTTAATCAGAGACACTTTAACCGCTTGCCGACCCCCTCCTGTAGATATACATCGGCAGAATGGCACGGCTGGGCAAAGTAACGTACCTGTACGTTACTTAGCATTTCCCGCCGTGTGCCTGCCGCGAGCTCCATGACTGTGCCCGCGGGACCCGTGGACTCGATGTCCGCCGGGTGCCCGCGATCGTGACATGGAGCTGAAGAAAGGGGAGATGCCAGTGTAAACACAGCATCTTCCCGTTCTGCCTAGTCACAGGACTCTCATCGTCTGCTCCCTCTCATCGGGAGCAGCGATCAGTGTCGTGTCTGCTAGCCCATCCCCCAGACAGAATCACTCCCTAGGATACACTTAACCCCTTCCCCGCCCCCAATGGTTAACCCCTTCACTGCCAGTGACATTTTTACAGCAATCAATGCAATTTTATAGCATTGATCGCTGTATTAATGCCACTGGTCCCAAAAATGTGTCAAAATTGTCCGATGTGTCCGCCATAATGTAGCAGTCACGATAAAAATCGCTAATAATAATAAAAATGCCATAAAACTATCCCCTATTTTGTAGTAGCTATAAATTTTGCGCAAACCAATCAATAAACGCTTATTGCAATTTTTTTTACCAAAAATATGTCAAAGAATATTGTCACGGAACGCCCCACACTCCGCTTGAGTGCTTCCGTCATATACTGCTTCCTAAGTTCTGGAACACGAGTCCAATGGATCTGGCTATAGGAACCCCAAGAACTAGACAACACCAGTCTTGGAGTACATCAGAACTACCTTTTATTTGAGATCTCACACACATTTATACACCAGGATGACTCAAAGCTAACCTAATTAACATGAGCTCCAATAGGAGTCGTCCCGTCTCCTACATTGTATGGAGGACAATGTCATTAGCTCATTCAATTAACATAAGCACAAGTTGACACCAGCATCTCCTCACATGATGTGTCCCAACAGAATGAATCAGTCTTATCAGCAGGGGGCTGCTGGAGGAACCCCCCCTCCCTCTTCAGGGACACAGATCCACAGCAAGGAGTCCCCATACAATATATACATGACTGAGTCCGATTAATACAGTTCAGACTGGATTTCTCATTCACCTCAAATGCTAGGGCCCATAATCGGTGGGCAACAGGCCCGCACACAGTCCTCTCCAACAGCCTCTGCTCCGGCCAGGTCCGTGACATTTCTCCCCTTTCGGCAGGAGACTAACACAGGAGGAGACCCCAGACGGGTTGACTCCGAAGTTAGTCAGTAGTCCCAGTCCTCTACTGCCTGTACCCACACAGTACCCCAAACAAATTATTCCAAACAGTGTATTACTCACCCAGCCAACCTCTGCCTCTCTCAGAGAACATATCCGCCGCTGGGGAGAGGCCCGGACTGGCCCTTCTCCCTGGAATCCTTTCTGCCGCTGGAGAGAAGACAGTGGGACTGGGCTCACTCCATCCTGCTGTTGGGGATCTGGGCCGACTGCCCAGCATCCCTGGGGTATACAGGTGGGGACTGAAGCCCCATCAACCGACACCAGATCAAGCTGCAGTTGTGAGGTGATGACTGCATTCTCTCCTTGGATCCTGATCTGCAGCTCGCGATAGACTGCCACCTCCTCACCTTGGGCCTCCACAATTGCTGCAGGTGTGGGGCAGAGGTCTTGGACCCTCTGTCCGGTTGCCAGCACTTCTGCTGGGGGTTTGCCAGGTGGTTCCTCCTCTACAGAAACGTCTATTAAATCCCCAGTCTCTGGAAGTGGTAAAAGTGTGGGACAGAGGTCTTGGACCATCTGTTCAGTTACCAGATCTTCAGCTGGAGAAGTTTGTTTTAACTCCATAGATGCTGCTGGCAGAAAATCACATGTCCCTGTCAGTGTTGTGGGAGAAAGGCCGACTACCTCTTCTCTCAAGAAGGCCGAAGCCACTGTTGGTGCTGGGCAGAACACAGTGAAATTTGGCCCTGATAGCAGCTCTTCTGCTGGAGGCTCATCAGGTTGTTCTTCCTCAGCAGAAAAGTCTATCAAGTCCCATGTCTCTGCAACTGATGTCTGGGGATATAGGTTCACCATCTCCTGTCCATGGAACCCAGAAGATGTTATCAGTGCTGGGCAGAGGTTAGCAGAGCTCTGCCCTGTTGTCAGCACTTCAGGTTTGGGGACGGCAATCTCCGGATTTTCCACTGCCGATTCTCTGGCATGCTGCTGAACTTGTTCTAACAGTTTCCTGTATGCCCTTTCCAGATGCTGTTCCTTCCTTAGCAAATGGTCCAGATCAGGTTTGAGCTCTGAGACCCCTGCAAGACTGAGCATAGACTCTCTATAGTCTCTCATGTCCTCAAGGTCAGGTTCCCCCTCATCGCCAAACATAAAAAGATCTGTAAGGTTCTCCCACAGCAATCCAGGGCCGCCAAAGTCATATCCCTCCGGAGAGCATTCTGTTGTCTCCCCTAAATATCCCTCCTCTGCGTGCCATTGCAGAGCCCGATAACGATTGTCCAGCTCTATCTCCTGCTGGACCAACCTGTCCAACTCAGTCACCCATTGCTCCTGGGGCTGCTCTCCCAGGAGTGCTATCCGCAATGCCCGTTGGTCACTGGCCCGTTGCTCTTGGGTTGGAAAGCACTTGCCCTGTTTTATACCAGCGAGACGGAGGGCTGCAATCCAGAGCTCCACCCGAATTTGCTGCCTAAGCTCCAGGTATTCATCCTCAGACACAGTCCTGGTGTACGTTGAAAGGATGATCCGCAGCAGCCCCGGGAATTCTGATGCCAGGTCCATATCTCCGCTGGGGTGACTGAAGTCTGCTATGCTGATCTTGGATCCAGTTGGAGGTTTGGATGTCCCAGACTTCAGGAAGCTATCCCACTGCTTGCCACCAATGTCACGGAACGTCCCACACTCCGCTTGAGTGCTTCCGTCATATACTGCTTCCTAAGTTCTGGAACACGAGTCCAATGGATCTGGCTATAGGAACCCCAAGAACTAGACAACACCAGTCTTGGAGTACATCAGAACTACCTTTTATTTGAGATCTCACACACATTTATACACCAGGATGACTCAAAGCTAACCTAATTAACATGAGCTCCAATAGGAGTCGTCCCGTCTCCTACATTGTATGGAGGACAATGTCATTAGCTCATTCAATTAACATAAGCACAAGTTGACACCAGCATCTCCTCACATGATGTGTCCCAACAGAATGAATCAGTCTTATCAGCAGGGGGCTGCTGGAGGAACCCCCCCTCCCTCTTCAGGGACACAGATCCACAGCAAGGAGTCCCCATACAATATATACATGACTGAGTCCGATTAATACAGTTCAGACTGGATTTCTCATTCACCTCAAATGCTAGGGCCCATAATCGGTGGGCAACAGGCCCGCACACAGTCCTCTCCAACAGCCTCTGCTCCGGCCAGGTCCGTGACAAATATGTATCGGCCTAAACTGGGGGGGGGGGGATTATATATTTTTTTGGGGATATTTATTATAGCAAAAAGTAAAAAATAATGCGTGTTTTTCAAAACTTTTTTTGTTTATAGTGCAAAATAAAAACCGCAGAGGTGATCAAATACCACCAAAAGAAAGCTCTATTTGTGGGGAAAAAGGACGTCAATTTTGTTTAGGAGCCACGCCGCATGGCCGTGCAATTGTCAGTTAAAGCGACGCAGTGCCGAATCGCAAAAAGTGCTCTGGTCTTTGGCCAGCCAAATGTCCGAGGCTTAAGTTTGAATGTGATTGCTTAATTCTGAACACAGCTACAGCCCCAGTTATTAGAGGGTGTGCACACTTATGCAACCACATTATTTCCCTTTTTTATTTTTAAAAGATTTCAGTTTGTTTTTCAATTGAGTTGTACAGATTATAGGTCACATTAAAGGTGGAAAAAGGAAAACGTTCTGAAATTATTTATCTTTTTTTTTTTTTTTACATCACAGAAACCTGACATTTTAATAGGGGTGTGTAGACTTTTTCCTATCCACTGTGTGTGTATATGTGTGTGTGTGTGTGTGTGTGTGTGTGTGTGTGTGTGTGTATATATGTGTGTATATATGTATATATATATATCTCACAAATGGGAGTACACCCCTCACATTTTTGTAAATATTTGATTCTATCTTTTCATGTGACAACACTGAAGAAATGACACTTTGCTACAATGTAAAGTAGTGAGTGTACAGCTTGTGTAACAGTGTAAATTTGCTGTCCCCTCAAAATAACTCAACACACAGCCATTAATGTCTAAACCACTGGTAACAAAATTGAGTACGCCCCTAAGTGAAAATGTCAAAATTGAGCCATTTTCCCTCCCCGGTGTCATGTGACTCGTTAGTGTTACAAAGTCTCAGGTGTGAATGGGGAGCAGGTGTGTTAAATTTAGTGTTATCGCTCTAACTCTCTCATACTGGTCACTGGAAGTTCAACATGGCACCTCATGGCAAAGGACTCTCTGAGGATCTGAAAAAAAGAATTGTTGCTCTACATAAAGATGGTCTAGGCTATAAGAAGATTGCCAAGACCCTGAAACTGAGCTGCAGCACGGTGGCCAGGACCATACAGCAGTTTAACAGGACAGGTTCCACTCAGAACAGGCCTCGCCATGGTCGACCAAAGAAGTTGATTGCGTGTGCTCAGAGTCATATCCAGAAGTTGCCTTTGGGAAATAGCCGTTTGAGTGCTGCCAGCATTGCTGCAGAGGTTGAAGGGGTGGGGGGTCAGCCAAAATGTACACAAAAATGTGAGGGGTGTACTCACTTTTGTGAGATACTGTGTGTGATTATATATATACATATAAAACATTCTTTGGTGCATGTACTTGAAAGATGGGGGGGGGGAGGTTACAGAAGTATCTTTTCAAAGGTGATAATTGCTATAAAAAAAAAAGCACAAAATCCTGGCATTTAGAGAGCATATTTATGTATGAATTTTAAATATATATATTTTTTTCTGTATATAAATTGAGTCATACAGTCCAAAATGAGGTGGAGTTTGGAAAATTGTCAAGTCACAAAACCCCAATTAAGAAATCCCCTCCTCCTGGTATGCCACCTGCCAGATAGTCAACTTACTGTACACTGGGGATCTTCTCTGGTGTAAAATTCTTACATTCAGCACTGGGCTGCTCCACAGATTTGTTTGCATGCTATTGATGCTGATGACTGTACCAGCTGTCCTAGCTATCCTGGCTGATTTATCTCATGGGATTATGTTTAATAGGCTTCCATAACTATGTAACTAATTAACTATTGTTCACTAATAGCACATAGCTTTGAAATTGTACTTAGGCACACAAACACAAGTATTCAGTACGGATGAATAGTAGCGCAAATCGTGTTATGTATGTTTGATTGAGCTCTGCTAAACACGCGCTGGTGTATTTTTTTTTCTGGAAATGGAGGACATAAACATGCATGCAAAAACACAGTTCAGACGACCAAACACCCTCCATGAAGTATTAAAAAAAAATTTGGTTAACACTCTATTAAAAGTTGGTCGTGCAGGGCAAATCATGAAGTTTACTTAAAGGAGTTGTAAAGGCAGAAGGTTTTTTATCCTAATGCATTCTATGCATTAAGACAAAAAACCTTCGGTGTGTAGCAGCCTCCCCAGCACCCCCTAATTACTTACTTGAGCCCCTTCTCTCTCCAGCGATGTCCACGAATGTCTAAGCCGTCTGGGGCACTCGTCCTGATTGGCTGAGACACAGCAGCAGCGCCATTGGTTCCTGTGGCTGTCAATCAAAGTCAGTCAGCCAATCGGGAGAAAGGGGCAGGGTCAGCTTGGGGCTTCCTGTCTGGATACACAGAGCTCTGACTCGGCTACAGTGCCCTATAGAAAATGCTGGCTGAGGGGGCACTCAACAGGAGGGGGGGGCCAGGAGCAGCAAAGAGGGACCCAAGAAGAGGAGGATGCGGGCTGCTCTGCGCAAATCCAACTGCACAGAGGAGGTAAGCATAACATTTTTTTTTTAAAAACAAGACTTTAAAATCACTTTAAAGTAGAATCCCAGGTTTCAGTTTACTTTAACCACTTGTACTCTGGAAGATTTTACCCCCATCATATGCAGGCCATTTTTTACTATTTCGCATTGTGTTACTTTAACTGGTAGTTGCACGGTCATGCAAGGTTGTACCCAAACAAAATGTATATTATTTTTTCACACAAATGGAGCTTTTGCGATTTATAAAGGAAAAAAGGCAGAAAATTTTGAAAAAAAAAACCCCAATATGTTTATTTTCTGCTACTAAACCTATCCAATATAAAAATTAAAAAAAAATCGAATTTCTTCATAAATTTTGGCCCCAATATATTCTGCTACATGTCTTTGACAAAAAATTCCAATAAGTGTATATTGATTGGTTTGCATGAAAGTTATTGCACCTACAAGCTATGGTGTATATATACTGGAATTTTTTTTTTTTTATACTACTAATGGCGGTGATCAGCGACTTATAATGGGACTGCGATAGTGCGGGGGGGGGCCCCAATCTAAAACAAACTAACTGCCAGTTAGGGCCTCACCAGTGACATGAATACAGTGATCAGTGCTAGTACTGTACACTGTCACTGTACTAATGACACTGGCTGGGAAGGGGTTAACATCTAGGGCGATCAGGGGGTAAAGAGATCAGAGATAAGAAACACAGAGCTTGTTCCCTCTGTACAGAGACTTGTGTTGATTGTCAACACAGGGCTGTGATTGTACATTGCCGATCAGCAGGTCCCGGCAGTAAATCAATGGCCGGGATTTACTGACAGGCTCCCGTTGTGTATAATTACAGCAGGTGTTGGTGGGGGGGAGCTGCTGTTGTGTGCTGTAGTAGCATTAGCTTCATTGTAAGCCGCGCTGTGTTCCAGTCGCAGTATGGGCAACTTTCTATCTGCAGCTGGCATTAGAGTTAGGCTGAGTGCTTCTCTGCCGTTCAGAAGAAGCCTTTTAATTTTATCATTGAATATAAGGGTTCCTGTGATTGGCCGAGGTAGAGAGATGGTGACATCATCTGCCTGCCTCTCCACCTCTGCCAATTAAAGGAAGCCTTGTATTTGTTGATAAAAAATACAAGGCTTTTCCTGAATAGTTTAATTTGAGGGTATTTACATCCAAATCAGGTGAACGGTGTAGGAATTACAACAGTTTGTATATGTGACTCCCACTTTTTAAGGGACCAAAAGTAATAGGACAATTGGCTGCTCAGCTGTTCCATGGCCAGGTGTGTGTTATTCCCTCATTATCCCATTTACAAGGAGCAGATAAAAGGTCCAGAGTTCATTTCAAGTCTAAAAGATTAGAACTGTGTCGATGTCCTAATATTTATGGACCTGACTGTATTAACCACAATAAAACCTGTAACTATTCAGCTGCTCAGGGCTGTGATATTGTTTATAACCCTTTATTTATAGAGCAGTGATAGCTATGATTTTGCTAGGAAGTCTGCAGCTTGCTATTGCAGTGTGACAAGTGCTGTATTCCCATACTGTGTTTTGTTAATGCTTCTGAAAAGGTTATCCTTGTCACTTCTGTTTGCTGAAGGCTGTACTGAATAGACAGTTTACAGCTCCTGAATCAACAGAAAAACACTCCCTATTGTGCTTCCACATTGCTAGCAATCAGTACTGTAGCCACAGACTCAATCTCAGTCATTTCCTGATGATGTCAAAAAAACATGGATTTTAATGCTATCAACCTATGAATCTGATTGTTTTTCGCTAGTGGCTATATGAAAACTACATGTTACATATGTTGAATAAAAGTCACATCAAGTTCAACCGACAGACAAAAATAAATTAGGAATATACATCTCCAGAGTCCTAAAACTGCAGATGATCCAGAGGAAGGCAAAAAACATCTAGGCCTTATGCCCCATACACACGATGAGATTATCGGATGAATGATCATCCGTTTTTTATTGCATGCTAATCTCAGATCGAATCTGATGAGTTTACTAAAGTCACGAAAATTCCCGCACGACAGAAATAAAATTCGGAAGTGATGTAATTTGTTATAATGCATTTGTATTGCATTTTCGAACGATAGCTGTACTGTTTAAACGAAAATCGTACGATCTGGCATTGTACGAAAAAAAATTTCTTGCATGTCCGATAGAATAATATCAGATGAACTGTCCTGATCGGCTCTCGAAAGCTCTGTACTAACGATCCGATTATCGTACGATCACTTCGAAAGTGGTATTTTCCATAAAAGTATGTACGGGGCTTTGTTCACATTTGTGATTAAGGATCAATGGATTACTGTGACAAGAACCTGCAGATCCTTGCTGCTGGATTTACAGATGGTTGCGTACAGCTGCAGCTAGGAAGCCTGTACAAGGCAATGACAGGCTGACGGGAGCTGCAGCTGTCTGCTGCTGTTTGCATGTATACACACAGCTACCTGCGGTTAGGGTCAGATAATTGATTCTAAACACTATGGGGTTGGTTTACTTAATCTGGAAAGTGCAAAATCTGGTGCATAATAACCTTCTGACTTCAGCTTGTTCAATATAGCTTTGACAATAAAACCTGGAAGCTGGTTGATTTCTATGCAGAGCTGCACCAGATTTTTCACTCTCCAGTTTTAGTAAATCAACCCCAATCTGTCTGCACCCAGGGCCGATCATCTGTCCCTAACCACAAGTAACCACTGGATGTGTAGGTGAATGTAAATAGCTTTGGACAGCCATGGCTCTTCTCAGCCTGTCATTGCTTTGCGCAGGCTTCTCATCCGCAGCTGTACACAATTACTTGGGATTCCAGTTGTAGGAATCTGCAGATTCTTGCAGCAAGAATTCACAGATTGCCCTAAAGTATGAATAAGACCTAATGGCCCGTACACAAGATCCGAATATCGTACGACAGATTGTACGACTTTTTTCCCTTCATAATCACGAGTAAAAAACTGAATAGGTTACTAAAGTCACGAAAATTTTCGTACGATAGAAAAAAAAAATCGGAAGTGATGTCATGTGTTGTAATGTATTTTGTATTGTATTTTCGGACGACAACTGTACTGACTAAACGAAAATTGTAGGATCTGGTATCGTACGAGGAAAATTTTCATGCTTGTCCGATCGAATAGTATCAGATGAATTGTCGCGACCGGCTCTCGAAAGCTTTGTACTAATGATCCGATTATCGTATAATCACGTCGAAAGCGGTATTTTTCATCCGATTTTTGCCGTTAGAAGCATTGTCCAATTTACTCTAATAGAGGAATCTTTTCTGGTTCCCTAAGTCAATTGGATACTCCTTAGATCGACAATCTACGGTGTTAATTCTTATAAATATTATTGACCGGGATTTTTTTTTATAATATTTAAAAAAATAAATAAATAAAAAAATCTACAGAGGTGGCTAGAACCAGTTTCCTGTGAAAAGTATATTCAAAATCTTTCATACCAGGATGTGTTTTGGTAATGCAAGCACCACAACAGGTTTAATTGTGCGTTGTGTGCGGAGTTACCACGTCCCCTAATGCAGCTAAAATGGTTACTGCTCTATATGCGTGCTCAATATGTGTTGTAATGTGTGCATTTTGCAATGCGATAATGTTAACTTGCCCTTACTGCAAAGAAACCTTTCTGTATGCAGAGGCTCAATAGTAGGCAGACTGCTCTGCCTGCTGTTTGGCAGCATCATATACTGCAACTTAACTTTGAATATAATTACAGTTAGAAAGTATTCTACAAATGATAAGATTTGCCTATTGTTGTAATATTTTGCAGGACTGTTGATTTTCTTATATTTTATTCCAGAGTAAAAATAAAATCTGATTTTAAGTTGCTTTCACAAGCCATCAGATTGTGGAAATACTAATCAGATAACTAAATAACGCAAAAGAAAAAAAATGAGCAACTCTAATTGGAGTGGAACAGCTGCAGCTCTCTGCATTATTGAACTGTCCACATAATAATTACAACCCAAACTCCCATTTTCTGACAATTCCCACCATCTTCATGTGATCATTAACAGACAAAGCTGCCTTCTATGGATTTCTATTTATAGCACATGCAAGACAACATCTCTGGGTTGGCCTTTGAGCTAATTCCATTTCCTCCCTGACACAGGGTTAAGGAATCTGTTTGACAGCATTTCACATTCAATATGAAGATTTCTATCATTTTCTCAACAAGATTTCTCCGCTTTCTTTGGCACTCCACACGGCAAGGTCGCTTTCACCATATTGGGATGATATTAAAAACAGATTATCATTCAAGTACTCAGTAATTTAGACTAAAGTGAAATAGTTGTTTACCATGACGATCTGGGCGAAACCACCCAAAAAAACAAACATACATAAAAAATCCTAAAAAAAAAACCAAAAAAAACATTTGGATATTTTTTTTTTTTTTTCACTTACCTCTAAATGCCTGTTGCTAGGTGGTCCCTCGTAGTCTACCTGTTCCTTAGCCTGGGCTGGTGACATCACTTCCTCCTCGGCACAGGAAGGGCTCCGCTCTGCTCCCTCCCTCCTGTCAATCATCTGGGACCCATTACAGGTCCCAGGTGACTGAGCGGCCAATCACGGCGAGCGGCGCCGCTCGCGCATGCGCAGTGGGTGCCAGGCTGTGAAGCCACAGCCCAGCGCCCACAGTTGCAATGCCGACGCCGCTGAACGGAGGGGGAGACGAGCGGGGCTTCGATCCCCCGCATCGCTGGACTCCAGGACAGGTAAGTGTCCAATTAAAAGTCAGCAGCTGCAGTATTTGTAGCTGCTGACTTTTAACTTTTTTTTTTTTTTTTTTTTTTATGGCCCCCCTGGGTGGAACTCCTCTTTAAGGATTGAGGAAATTGAGTTTAAGCTGTCTGAGCTGTCCGAAATCAGTAACAGGTAAAACTGAAATCCAGGTCAAACACCGTTAAAATACTTACAGCTAAATTAACTTTTACCCACCAAAGCATTATATTCAGCTAGTTTGGTAATCTAGTGCCCTTGCCACACAATAAGACCCAGGTTTGTGACCTTGCTTTTGTCTACAGAAGTTAAGCAATGCTTGGTCATCAATCTGATCCAAGAGTGGCCGCATTATTGTCCTATATACATATACCTTTAACTGTCTTACAGTGACGCCTTTCTCCTTCCTGTGAGTACCCATATGGAGTTAGAGGAGATACATTTCAGTACTACAAATTAAGGAACAGCTCCATCAGTGATTTTGTGGAGTGGACCCCATTATATTCTCTGCCAGGCAAATATTTGCTTTGCCTGGCAGGCCCATCTAGCAGTAGTTATGATCGCACCTAAAAGAATACAAGGAAAAGCCTATACAGCAACCTGATGATATGACTGCTAAGGATATTGAGGCTCTAGGATTACTAGAGTAGCTACAAAGGGAAAGTGAGGGAGGCAGCAGTGATGTTTCAGGTCCCTTTTCCTCATTTAAACCAAGCAGTATTTATACTCTACCATTCCCACAGGGAAGCCACATCCATGTACTTGTTAAATTGGTGGAATGGGATCTACAGTCCATATGGTAAAAGAGAGGAGGGAGGCAAAAATCCTTTAATTTGTCGTTTGCTGAATGGAAAGCGTTGGAAGAATTGCGAAATTATAAGTTACTGGTGATAAAGCCAACGGACAGGGTGGGGGCGCAATATTGTCCTAATGGAGAGACCTTTCTACCCTAAAATGTGCTATGACATTCTACGTAATGAAGCCAATTATGAAGTGCCATTAAAAGACCCAACCTTTGAATATGTAGAAGAACTAAGAAGGATTTTGAAGGGAGCAGTTGATAGAGGAATACTCTCCAAGGATGAATATACATTTATTATCAATAATGATCCTTATATGTTTAAGTACACGATTTTACAGCTCATTAGCACTGAAATACCAAGGAGCCAGAGTGATCAGCATTAAGAATGCATAAACACTTCCACTGTTTACCTTACTGTAAATTTTAGTTGCCTGGCTTTCTCTGATCACAATAAATGCCTAAGCTGGTCATACTCCAATCCTGCTGAATTGGCCCAAATCCGAGCTATGGGTGACTCTGTCGGCACCACCCGACTTGACTAATGTAAATTTCATAGCAAGAAAATTGTCAGCTAAAGGTGATTGCATCCTGTAAGATTCAGTCCCTGGGTATTCAGGCAGCTGCAGTGCTGTGGCTGCCTGAATACACTAGCCAATAGTGGAGATTCCTTCATCCACTCATTAGCGTGGATGGGGCTAAGCAAGAGAAAACAAAACCTGGCTAATTTTAATCACTCATCCAGAACAAACATGCAGCTAACTTGGTACAAGGCAAGTCAGAATCCTGATCTGTATACTTCTTCTCGGTCAATGACTGAGAAATTATTTTTGGAAACAACATGATACCAGGCAGCTAGAATTTTCATAAGGAGAGTTTAGCAACGTCAGGTTGCCTAAATTTTCTGCTTGAACTTTTTAGTTCATCTTCAGTTCACTAAGGACAGTATAGTACATTTTCAGCAGTGGTTTGCTTTAAGATGTATGCCTTTTGTAATGAATAGCATAACTATGTTGCTACTGCACCATTGTGCTATAAGTACAGACGTCTCAAAGCTGATGCTCTGGCATCTTTTCTGTTTGAAGGAAGCAGCTCACTCAGGGCAGAAGGAAATAAAACACTACTATTGTAAAGGTTAACTTTGAAAGGAAATGCTAGGTTTATATTTGAAATGGGAAAGGTTGCGACAAAATGGCACTCGGCACATTCTGATTCTTTGGTACTAGTACAAGTGACAAGTGCTCTGTTTGGCTAGAAGGGAAATTGGATTTTTATTTTTCTATGACTGTGGCCTATAACCTGATTTTGTGGCCCCTAACACTGAAATACAGTAATGGGTGATTTGCATTGTCTGACGACCACAGGCGGTGCTTGTATCAGCCAGTTCTGTAGAAGGATGTCGGGGCATTAGCAATGTGGGTCACGCTGCGTATCAAAGAACGCTAAGCAGACTAGAAGATGAAATTGATTTAACGAAACAACCAAAAGTCATACAATTATCACTGACCCCTAAAATGTTCACATTTGTGGATTGATGTATTGAACATAAAAAGTACAGTACTTTTCTATAGCTAAACTTCTGGCAGATAACAATGGCACAAAAGAATTTAGTTCTGTCATCCTTAATGTCTTTAAATGTATTTTTTACAAATGCAGGAAATTTATATACCTGAATTTAACTTGGTATCAGCTTCTCGCAGTCCCTGTACAGTAGAATTCAGACTAGGGGAGGGAGAATCAGAACAAGGAGGTGTTGCCATATAAAGAACGTGCTGATAGGAGTAGAGAGCAGAAAGAGGGGTTTGTTTGGGACTTTAACCACTTAAGGACCGGAAGGATTTACCCCCTAATGACCCGGCCATTTTGTGCGATACGGCACTGCGTCACTTTAACTGACAATTGCGCGGTCATGCGACGTTGTACCCAAACAAAATGTCCTTTTTTTCCCCACAAATAGAGCTTTCTTTTGGTTGGTATTTGATCACCTCTGTGGTTTTTATTACAAAAAAAGAGCGACAGTTTTGAAGAAAACTATATTTTTTTGCTATAACAAATATCCCAAAAATTAAAAAAAAAAAAAAAAATTTCATCAGTTTAGGCCAATATGTATTCTTCTACATATTTTTGGTAAAAAAAATGCAATAAGCTTATATTGATTGGTTTGTGCAAAAGTTATAGCGTCTACAAAATAGGGGATAAATTTATGGCATTTTTATGATGTGTTTTTTTTTTTTTTACTAGTAATGGCGATGATCAGCGATTTTTGCAACATTGCGGCGGACAGATTGGGCACTTTTGACACTTTTTTGGGACCCTTGACATTTATATAGCAATCAGAGCTAAAAAAAAATAGCCACTGATTACTATATAAATATCACTGGTAGAGAAGGGTTTAACACTAGGGGGTAATCAAAGGGTTAAGTGTGTTCCTCAGGAGGTGTTTCTAACTGTATAGGGGCTGGGCTGACTGGAGGAGGAGAGAGATCGCTGATCCTGATCACTAGGAACAGCAGATCTCTCTCTAACTCCCCTGTCAGAACGGGGATCTGTTTATATTGACAGATCCCCATTCTAACTCTCGTTCCCGCTGCCGGCCACGTGCATCAGGTCCCCCGCCGTATAGCCGGCATACGCGCCTGCTACAGCTCTTTAAAGGAGCTGCCGTACACCTATGGCGATTTGCGGGAACGTGCCAACCTGCCATTGTATAACGACGGCAGCTGGTCGGCAAGTGGTTAAATGGAACGCATGGATTTATGTGCCCCCATCCCTATTTATATAGATAAGAGAGCAGGATTGACTGGTAGAGACATGAACTCTTCCACTGTTTCTGCTTTCACTATTCAGTCAAAAACCTGTAAGTATTCCTTAAAGCAGAACTAAAACCTCCTATCCTTTACAGCCAAGGAAGGCTGCCATCTTAGCCTCTGTTTCATCCTTAGCTACCATGGCACTGCACATGGGATCAGTTAAAACACCAGCCATTTGATGGCTTGATAGTTCAGTTTAGAGCACAAGCAACTGTGACAGTTCTTTATTCACAGCATGCCAAGGCCTCATTTACACAAGACATACATACATAAGTGCACAGGTGTTCTGTGCATCCGAGTGCAGGCAGTCCCATTGAAGACTTTTGGGCTGCAGTGGCTGCATAGACATAGATTCTGAACCCATTTTCACAGCTGCACAGATGTGTGTGTGTGTGTGTCCCCAAATGCACACTGTCTGCTTCCGGGGACTCTCACTTGCATGGCTGTCAAACTGCGACCAGCATCTGTGTCCGTTCAGCCGCTGCATCCTAATAGACATAAATAGGATTGTCTGCATGGTGATGCACAGAACACCTGTGCACTGTGTGCGGCAAAAGACAGCCCTTCGCAGAGATGTACAAATATGTATGTCCATGTGAATGAGGCCTAACTATTTTGAGAAATAGTTCAATTGATGGGTTTGGCTCTGCTTTAATTGCAGCAAATTCAGGTCTCCTGCCCTGCAAAACAGCTATGCTGTGTAACACAGGATTGGATGGACAAAATTGCAAATACTTTGGCAGTTGTATTTTATCTGTGTTCAGGCCTTTGCCTGAAATTCAGCCTTAGGGCTCGTTCACAACACCAAGCCGCACTGATCACACGGTGGTGTGCGCTGGGAGCAAACCTTGTAGATGTACCGATCACAATTCATACAGTGGCATTGCGATAGTTCCGTATCTAATGAAAAATGAGCCCTTAAAGCTTATGTTTTACAGATAACCATTTTGATCTGTGATTTATACATGTAAATTGGTTTTGATTTTATAATGTGTGCATGTTAAAGAGGAGGCAGGGCAACCTATGTTAATCTCCTTCTAAATATGCCAGACTATCTCTGGTTCATTGATCCTGAAGCAAGCTATTGGCAAATCATAACTCCTGATCTGCATATTTGTGACAGGTTTGTGAAATAGAAAGGACTTATTCGTACCATTTCAATGTGGTAACACACATTGGCGTAATGTGGTGGCAATCATTCTGAAGGCACTTTAACACACCTTTCCTGTGTTGTATGTGCAGAACACTAATGTGGTGCACTGCAAAAAATGCTTTAGTTAAGACTTTTGGTCTGTTGCGGTGCGTTGGGCAGCCATTTAAAAAAAAAAGAAATTACTAATCAATCTACTTGGGCCAATGTCATTTGTTTTGACACTTTTGCAGTAGCCGATTCACTGAAATGCAGATTCTATTATCACTAGTGGAAGGTACTCACTTACTGCCCAAAAACTGTTGAAGTTTACTAGCAAAGAATCAGTAATTAATGAAAGGCAGACAGGCTGTAGAAGAGAATGAAGCCTAAGCACCTGCTAAATGCTATCATCACTTTTTAGTGCAAACACGTGGCTGAGTATGGGATCATAGGAGGATGATGCTAGCAGATGACTGCTTTACTTTGTACCTAGCCGGGATCTAGTATTGATCAGTAGGGCATGTAAAAGCATTATGTTTAAGGTATGTGCTAAATTATTCAGCTTTTCATTTCAAAGTAAGACTAGATTATATTTTAGCCCATATTTATTGATTTTACCAGTTATAAAATTAGAGCGGTGCTCAACTCCCCCACCCCCCATGTTTTTAGCACTACTTACCTGTAGTATACCAGGGGGTTTCAGGTCCAGGTAAATGTCATTCTGGCCTAGGTTGGAATGGCAGCGGGGGTGGGGGGCTAAAAAGTAAAAAAAAAAAAAAAAAATCCCACAATTCTGCTTGGGGAGGAGTAGTGGAGCTAACTCCCTACTGGGAGTTAAAGAGGAACTGCAGTCTGCTCACCTAATTTGTAATAAAAACACCTTTGCCATTCTGAAGCTTCACTCCAACCACTTTGCATATTATTTTATCTATACTGTGATTCTGTACTTGTTAAATATGCTGCAGAAATCTCCCTCCACCAAGTCTGGCTGCAGCCATTTTAACTGTGGGCACCTGAAGCTGCTGCCTGTTCACTTCCTGGATTACTCAGACACACAGAGGCACACCTCCAGCTCTGCATCTCTCATCGGCCCTCTTATGACGCATCCCCCCTCCCTTCCAATCCCTCACAAGAGTGAGAGAGAGAGTTGTGCATGATGTCATAAGCCTAGGCTAATGACCAGACAAGAACCATGAAGTGGGCTGTATAAGGTATTTACTGGCAGAAAAAAAAATGTTTTATTATCTAAAGTTAAAACAAGGGCAGAAGATTTAATAGATGGAAAGTTGAAAAAATGACTGAAGGTCTGCTTTAAATTCTGGTTCATTATGTATAGATTCAGCTTTTTTTAAATTTACTATATGGGTATTTTCATTTCTTTGGTGCACACTGCCCACTGACATCTAGGATGCGGTACTTTAATATGACGGCGGGGCGGTGCAGCTATTGTTCTGGGCCGCCGTCATATGACGGCGCAGCCTTCAGGCAGCCCAGGGGGCGTGTCCCGGTGCGCATGCCCGGCGGCCGCAATGTCCGCCGGGCACCCGCGATTGCCCGGTAAACGAGCAGGACCGTGGATCTGTGTGTGTAAACACACAGATCCACGTCCTGTCAGATGGGAGGAGACCGATGGTGTGTTCCTTGTACAGAGGAACACCGATTGGTCTCCTCCCCTTGAGAATCCCCTCCCCCCCCAGTTAGAATCACTCCCTAGCAACACATTAACCCCTACAGCACCCCCTCCTGGTTAACCCCTTCATTGCCAGTCACATTTATACAGTAATCAATGCATTTTTATAGCACGGATCGCTGTATAAATGTGAATGGTCCCAAAAATGTGTCAAAATTGTCCGATGTGTCCGCCGCAATATCGCAGTCACGATAAAAATCGCAGATCGCCGCCATTACTAGTAAAAAAAAAATAATAATAAAAATGCTATAAATCTATCCCCTTATTTTGTAGATGCTATAACTTTTGTGCAAACCAATAAATATACGCTTATTGCAATATTTTTTACCAAAAATATGTCGAAATATACGTATCGGCCTAAAATGAGGAAAAAATTTGTTTAAAAAAAAAAAAATTTGGATACTTATTATAGCAAAAAGTAAAAAATATTGTGTTTTTTTAAACTTGTCACTCTTGTTTTGTTTATAGCACAAGAAATAAAAAACGCAGGGGTGATCAAATACCACCAAAAGAAAGCTCTATTAGTGAGGAAAAAATGATAAAAATTTCATTTGGTTACAGTGTAGTATGACCGCGCAATTGTTTTTCAAAATGCGACAGCACTGAAAGCTGAAAATTGGCTTGGGCAGGAAGGGGGTGAAAATGGAAGTAGTTAAACATGCCTGTTTTCATGGAAAATTTGCATTCATGTGTCTAATAGGAATCATAATGTAGCATTACTCACAAAGGAAAGTACTTCTGCTCCAGAAGGTGAATTACCATGGCAGCCACCAGTACAGTTATTCTGTGTTATCACAGTAGAACATATATGTATTATAATAAGGACCTCCAGTAGGCTTCATTCATCTGGATTGGTGCTTGCAGAGATCAGTAATTTGGTGAATAGAAATTCTGTATAATGACAATGGCTTTCTTTCCTATTAGTGACTCAACATAGAGCTGCATATAACTCAACCTTTTTTATTTCAAAGGAAAGAGGTGGGAAAATTATAGTGAGGGAGATTCACCAAGCATTTTATTAAAAGGAGCAGGCACACAATTCTAGGCCTCATCTTGGGAATCCTAGTAGTTATTCTATGTCTGCAATCCTATTCATTTTTTTGCAGTAGTGTTGCAAAAATCAGAGACCTAAAGTATTTCTCTTAAGACACTTACAATAAGGAGGAGTCAGGCCATTCTTTATATTAACATGTTGGGTGGGGGGGGGGGTTAAAATTTTAAATTGATAATAAATCTGTTTTAGGCCTCATGCACACTGGACATTTTTTGACGTTTTTACAGCAGCTGTTTTTGGCTGTAAACGTTTTTTCTACAGTCATTAACCACTTCGCGCCCACGGCTGCAGCGCGGACGCCAATTGCCGGGAGGGCATCCCTGGACGTCGTCCTGTTTACTTCCGCGATGCACGCTCCCGTGGGCGCATATCGGGGAAATTCTGTGCTGGCCATGTCACTTGGACACAGCCAGTCACAGATCACCGTAAACGGCCAATCACAGCGGCCGTTTACAGCGCGATCGCAGCTTCCAATGGGAGATGATCTCAAATGTAAACATCGACCTGTGCTTCTGGATTGTGAATTGTGAGCTTGTGAATGCATAAAAAAAAACACATACACAGTGCCAACAGTATATATCAGTCCCATCTGCCATCAGTGCCACCTGTCAGTGCCATCTGTCGTCAGTGCCATCTGTCAGTGCCATCTGTCAGTGCCATCTGTCATCAGTGCCACCTGTCAGTGCCACATGCCATCTGTTATCAGTGTCACGTAAGCGCACCAGCTATCATCAGTGTCACTTGTCATCAGTGCTTTCTGTCATCACCAACAATGGCTAGAAGATTATATTCAGCTGAGGCGGCGTACAATATTCTTGCGGGCGACGAGAGCAACGGGGAGCTCTCCGCTTCGGATTCCTCCTCATTTTCAGATTCTGAGTCTGACGTGGACTACGAGCCTTTCCTAACCAGTGGTACACTGACAGCCTCAGAGGAGGAGGATGAGAGTCCGCCTGCCAGACGAAGGCATACTGGTGAGGAGGCAGTGCCATCCACCAGCACCGCAGTACCTCTGCAAAGGCCACGTACCAGTGGGGTGTCACCTCAGTCCCAAAGGGTTAGGTCCCATGCCAGCCTTCCCTATTCCCTTCAGAACCCCTTGTGGCTGCCTCCTAATTCAGGAGAAGCTAACATTCCCCCTTTCACTGCCCAGCCAGGAGTCCAGGTGGACACAGAAAATTTTTCCCCGATAGACTTTTTCCATTTAATTTTTTATTGAGGACATGCTTGCATCAATTGTGGCCCAGTGCAACCTGTATGCACAACAATTTATAGCAAGTAACCCAACGTCCTCTTATGCCCGTCTCTATGAGTGGAGAGCCCTAACAGTGGAGGAGTTGAACATTTTTTTGGGCCTCACATTCTGTATGGGACTAAACAGAAAACATGAATTACGTTCATATTGGTCTACCCTCCCCATCTACCACATGCCCATCTTTTTCTCAGTAGTGCCCAGGACCAGATATCTCATGATTATGAGATTCCTACACTATAACGACAATACCCAGTGCCCTCCCCAAAATCACCCAAATTTTGACAAGCTTTATAAAATTCAGCCGCTAATAAATTATTTTTCTGAAATCTTCCCCCAGTTGTTTACCCCAGACCAACACAACACCGGCGCGTGCCCGTGGGGGCTCGCAGAGCGGCGATCAGTGGTGCGGCGTGTCATTCTGATGGGGGCTCTTTACCACGTGATCAGTCGTGTCCAGTTTTCAGTTTCCACAAAGAAAGGTCCATAGAGACATGGATGAGCGAATTTGGGGTGGAGGAACTTGAATGGCCTGCACCTCAACCCAATTGAACACCTTTGGGATGAATTAGAGTGGAGACTGCGAGCCAGGCCTTCTCGTCCATATCAGTGCCTGACCTCACAAATGCGCTTCTAGAAGAATGGTCAAAAATTCCCATAGACACACTCCTAATACAAAATGTTTGATGCACTCCTCATACAAAAATGTTTGATGCTACATTCAAGTGTAGATATGCTCCACCCACTTTAAAAAATAATAAAATAAAGTCAAATAAAATAAATATAGATTGTGTGTTTGTGTCACTAAATGTGGATATCCTTTAACACAAAAAGGAGTTTTATATTGATATATATATATATATATATATAATACACCTTAAATAAATGTGCCTCCCCTAATATAGACAAGGTGTGTAATGCGTGTGTCACTATGTAGGAAATACAATAACGAAGCACCCGGTGCAACCACATCAATCGGGACAGGTCCTACAATAATGCACCAACACTAGAAAATGGAGATTCCTCCACAGGGATTTTCCAACTAACAATAAAGTGACAACCATAAAAAATATATATACACAAACAATAAATGTCCAAATCACGTATGAGATTCCACAATTGTGAAAGTGAAGTGCTAAATTGATACAAGTGGTCAAAAAATCAAATCAAAATAAGCCTCCAAAAATGGCATAGTGTTCATTGCAGAAAAAATAATCATGCAAAAAATGCGCCAAAAAATTGTGTCCAAAAAAGATATATATGTATATATAAATGTTCATAAACATCTAAGGTGACTTTTGTGCTCCACACAGCATCCAGTGATTTCTGTGATCCGCCTCAAGGGTCCCAACTCATAAGCTCCTGGCACCCCCACAGGGGTAGAAGGTATGGTTGCCACCTCATCCCTTTAAACCCGAACACATATTAATTACACAGGTCCTTGGCTGATTAAGGTGGTAATTAAACTCACTTGTTGCCTTATCTGCATTTAATTAGCCCCAGAACTTGTGTAATTCATATGTGTTCGGGTTTAAAGGGATGAGGTGGCAACTCTAGTAGAAGGTGGACGAGCTCCTATCCCGGATGGGACGTTCCCACCGATCCTGTATTCAGCACAGCCGTATCCAGGAGATGATTGATCAGCTTTCAGTAGTCACATCCTTTTGCCTGCTGAGCTCTCTGTATTCCCCAGTGACGTGACACGTCCACCTTTGCTAGTACAATATTTAGCATAACAGTCTAATATTTTTAACACATTAAGAAGTGCAATGACAGGAAAAGATCATTGTTGAGGCCTGATGAGAAGTCAAGTGCTGAGGTTTTTAAAGGTCGCCTCCACCCAAAAGCCCAACGTGGATATACACTATATTACCAAAAGTATTGGGACACCTGCCTTTACACGTACATGAACTTTCATGGCATCCCAGTCTTAGTCCGTAGGGTTCAATATTGAGTTGGCCAACCCTTCACAGCTATAACAACTCTTCTGGGAAGGCTGTCCACAAGGTTTAGGAGTGTGTCTATGGGAATTTTTGACCATTCTTCTAGAAGCGCATTTGTGAGGTCAGGCACTGATATGGACGAGAAGGCCTGGCTCGCAGTCTCCACTCTAATTCATCCCAAAGGTGTTCAATTGGGTTGAGGTGCAGGCCATTCAAGTTCCTCCACCCCAAATTCGCTCATCCATGTCTCTATGGACCTTTCTTTGTGCAGTGGTCCTGACCTCAACCCGATGGAACACCTTTGGGATGAATGAGGGTGGAGACTGCAAGCCAGGCCTTCTCGTCCACATCAGTGCCTAATCTCACAAATGCACTTCTGAAAGAATGGTCAAACATTCAAATAGAGACACTCTTAAACCTTGTGGACAGCCTTCCCAGAAGAGTTGAAGCTGTTATAGCTGCAAAGGGTGAGCCAACTTAACCACTTGAGCCCCGGACCATTATGCTGCCTAAGGACCAGAGGTCTTTTTCCAATTTGGCACTGCGTCGCTTTAACTGCTAATTGCGCAGTCATGCAATGCTGTAGCCAAACGAAATTTGCGTCCTTTTCTTCCCACAAATAGAGCTTTCTTTTGATGGTATTTGATCACCTCTGCGGTTTTTATTTTTTGCGCTATAAATGGAAAAAGACCGAAAATTTTGAAAAAAAATGATATTTTCTACTTTTTGTTATAAAAAAAATCCAATAAACTCAATTTTAGTCATACATTTAGGCCAAAATGTATTCGGCCACATGTTTTTGGTAAAAAAAAAGTCAATAAGCGTATATTTATTGGTTTGCGCAAAAGTTATAGCGTCTACAAACTAGGGTACATTTTCTGTAATTTACACAGCTTTTAGTTTATGACTGCCTATGTCATTTCTTGAGGTGCTAAAATGGCAGGGCAGTACAAACCCCCCCCCCCCAAATGACCCCATTGTGGAAAGTAGACACCCCAAGGAAATTGCTGAGAGGCATGTTGAACCCATTGAATATTTATTTTTATTGTCCCAAGTGATTGAATAATGACAAAAAAAAAAAAAAATATTTACAAAAAGTTGTCACTAAATGATATATTGCTCACACAGGCCATGGGCCTATGTGGAATTGCACCCCAAAATACATTCTGCTGCTTCTCCTGAATATGGGGATACCACATGTGTGGGACTTTTTGGGAGCCTAGCCGCGTACGGGGCCCCGAAATCCAATCACCGCCTTCAGGATTTCTAAGAGCGTAAATTTATGATTTCACTCTTTACTGCCTATCACGGTTTCGGAGGCCATGGAATGCCCAGGTGGCACAAAACCCCCCCAAATGACCCCATTTTGGAAAGTAGACACCCCAAGCTATTTCCAGAGAGGCATATTGAGTCCATGGAATATTTTATATTTTGACACAAGTTGCGGGAAAGTGACACTTTTTTTTTTTTTTTTTTTTTTTTGCACAAAGTTGTCACTAAATGATATATTGCTCACACAGGCCATGGGCATATGTGGAATTGCACCCCAAAATACATTTAGCTACTTCTCCTGAGTACGGGGATACCACATGTGTGGGGCTTTTTGGGAGCCTAGCCGTGTACGGGACCCCGAAAACCAATCACCGCCTTCAGGATTTCTAAGGGTGAAAATTTTTGATTTCACTCTTCACTGCCTATCACAGTTTCGGAGGCCATGGAATGCCCAGGTGGCACAAAACCCCCCCAAATGACCCCATTTTGGAAAGTAGACACCCCAAGCTATTTGCTGAGAGGCATGGTGAGTATTTTGCAGCTCTCATTTGTTTTTGAAAATGAAGAAAGACAAGAAAAAACTTTTTTTTTTTCTTTTTTCAATTTTCAAAACTTTGTGACAAAAAGTGAGGTCTGCAAAATACTCACTATACCTCTCAAATAGCTTGGGGTGTCTACTTTCCAAAATGGGGTCATTTGGGGGGGGTTTGTGCCACCTGGGCATTCCATGGTCTCCGAAACTGTGATAAGCAGTCAAGAGAGAAATCAAAAATTCACGCCCTTAGAAAGCCTGAAGGCGGTGCTTGGTTTTCGGGGTTCCGTACGCGGCTAGGCTCCCAAAAAGTCTCACACATGTGGTATCCCCGTACTCAGGAGAAGCAGCAGAATGTATTTTGGGGTATAATTTCACATATTCCCATAGCATGTTTGAGCAATATATCATTTAGTGACAATTTTGTGCAAAAAAAAAAAAAAAATTGTCTCTTTCCCGCAACTTGTGTCGCAATATAAAATATTCCATGGACTCGACATGCCTCTCAGCAAATAGCTTGGGGTGTCTACTTTCCAAAATGGGGTCATTTGGGGGGGTTTTGAACTGTCCTGGCATTTTATGCACAACATTTAGAAGGTTATGTCACACATCACCCACTCTTCTAACCACTTGAAGACAAAGCCCTTTCTGACACTTATTGTTTACATGAAAAAGTTTTTTTTTTTTGCAAGAAAATTACTTTGAACCCCCAAACATTATATATTTTTTTAAAGCAAATGCCCTACAGATTAAAATGGTGGGTGTTTCATTTTTTTTTTTCACACAGTATTTGCGCAGCGATTTTTCAAACGCATTTTTTGGGGAAAAAACACACTTTTTTAAATTTTAATGCACTAAAACACACTATATTGCCCAAATGTTTGATGAAATAAAAAAGATGATCTTAGGCCGAGTACATGGATACCAAACATGACATGCTTTACAATTGCGCACAAACGTGCAGTGGCAACAAAATAAATACATTTTTAAAAGCCTTTAAAAGCCTTTACAGGTTACCACTTTAGATTTACAGAGGAGGTCTACTGCAAAAATTACTGCCCTCGATCTAACCTTCGCGGTGATACCTCACATGCATGGTGCAATTGCTGTTTACGTTTGACGACAGACCGCCGCTTGCGTTCGCCTTGCGAGAGCAGGGGGCGACGGGTGCTTTTTTTTATTTATTTTTTTTCTTTATTATTTTTTTGCTTTTTTATCTTATTTTTAAACTGTTCCTTTCATTTTTATTTTTTTTTAATCATTTTTATTGTTATCTCGGGGAATGTAAATATCCCCTATGATAGCAATAGGTAGTGACAGGTACTCTTTTTTGAAAAAATTGGGGTCTATTAGACCCTAGATCTCTCCTCTGCCCTCAAAGCATCTGACCACACCAAGATCGGTGTGATAAAATGCTTCCCCAATTTCCCAATGGCGCTATTTACATCCAGCGAAATCTAAGTCATAAAATGCTCGTAGCTTCCGGTTTCTTAGGCCATAGAGATGTTTGGAGCCACTCTGGTCTCTGATCAGCTCTATGGTCAGCTGGCTGAATCACCGGCTGCATTCTCAGGTTCCCTGTTGAGACAGGAGAGCCAGAGAAAAACACGGAAGACGGTGGGGGGGGGCATTCCCTCCCACGGCTTGTAAAAGCAGTCTAGAGGCTAATTAGCCGCTAGGATTGCTTTTACATGAAAGCCGACCGCTGGCTGAAAAGAATGATACCAAGATGATACCTAAACCTGCAGGCATCATTCTGGTATAACCACTCAAAGTTGTGAATGGCGTACCTGAAGACAAAAAAATGGTTAACAATAAAGCACAGTAAACGGTAAAGTATAAAAAATTGCATACCTGAAAAGCAAACATGATAAAGCATAATAACAATAAAACATTGCAGAATAGAATACAGTAAAAAAGAGCAGAACAATAGAGAGAATAGAGAGAGAGAGAACAATAAAACGACAACTATTTTTTTTTTATTTTATATATATATATATATTTTTATTTTTTTTTTTACACTTTTTTTGTAACTAACTTTTATAACTGTAACCGGTTCCAGGTTCGGGTCTCTCAAAATGCGATGGCATCTTGGGAGACCCTGTGAAAGTGTGCCTAGTCTGTGCAATGCTGTACCCTACGCTAATACTCAACTAGTGTATGGTAGCGTTCAAAACATTCACCAATGCAAAGACCAGGATTGTCAGGACAGGAGGGACAATAATAGCGGGTGTCACGCCTATATCCGCGCTAGCTGCAGACACAATATCTTTTTTGGGGGCGTTCGCTGGGTAGGGGTACTCGGGAGGACATAAAGAAAATGCCTCTCATGCAGCCGACTGCATTTGGTTGGGGATGTGAATGGGGGAAGTACGGGCGCTGCAGAAGCGGTGGGTTCCCAGTTAGGATTGGCGAATGCAGTAGGAAGGGCACTATGGGCACGACGGGCCTGTGTTTGTCTTTTTGGTGGCAGCGGGACACTACTTGTGCTTGCCACCTCACCAGCTTGAACTGCACTTATGGGACTCGCCACGTCACCAAGTGTTACTGCAGTGCTGGTTTGACTACGACCGGGGTGTACTATAACGCTGGCGCTTGCCAGTTCACCAAAACGCTACCAAAAAATCTGTTAGCGATCGCAGGGATCAGGCCTGACTCTGCGAACGCTGCAGTTATGCGTTTTAGTCTTTTGTAAGTGACAGTGATCGATCGATACTGCACTTGGGTGGGCTGGGCTGGGCCGGGCGGAGGGGCAAAACGCAGGTGCTAGCAGGTATCTGGGCTGATCCCACTAACACTGCGTTTGTGAGAACCCTAAACTGCTGGGGATGCTAGTATAGATCTGATCGGATCAGATATTGATCCGTTCAGATACTATACCACTAAGGGAGGTGTACGGTGCGTGCGTGGGTGTTAGCGGTACTGGCGCTAACCTGACGCTGCCTGGGGCTGGTGCTTGCCAGTTCACCAAAATACTACCAAAAAAACTGTTAGCGATCGCAGGGATCAGGCCTGACTCTGCAAACGCTGCAGTTATGCGTTTAGTCTTTTGTAAGTGATCGATCGATACTGCACTTGGGTGGGCTGGGCTGGGCCGGGCGGAGGGGCAAAACGCAGGTGCTAGCAGGTATCTGGGCTGATCCCGCTAACACTGCGTTTTTGGGAACCCTAAACTGCTGGGGACGCTAGTATAGATCTGATCGGATCAGATATTGATGCGTTCAGATACTATACCACTAAGGGAGGCGTATGCTGCGTGCGTGGGTGTTAGCGGTACTGGCGCTAATCTGACGCTGCCTGGGGCGACGCATATCACCGCCGGGCGATCAGGGGGCTAAACCTTTATTCGGTAATAAACGGCGGGTGCCCTGACACTATAAAAAATAAACAAACTAACCAGCGTCAACCGTAACGGTTATACGGTGATCAGTGGTGAAAGGGTTAACTAGGGGGCAATCAAGGGGTTAAAACATTTATTCGGTAGTATATGGGGGTCCCTGACGCTATAAAACGCTGACGGCGAACCTAAATATTTATGTCCCTAACTAGCGTCACCAGCGACACTAATACAGCGATCAGAAAAATGATCGCTTAGTGACACTGGTGACAGGGGGTGATCAAGGGGTTAAAACTTTATTAGGGGGGGTTAGGGGGGTACCCTAGACCTAAAGGGGGGTAATACTCACTGTCCCAACACTAACTGTCACAAACTGACACCAATGCAGTAATCAGAAAAAAAAAAAAAAAACTGCTGGTGTCAGTTTGTGACAGGGGGGGGGTGATTGGGGGGGGATCGGGGGGCGATCGGGGGGGGGGGATCGGGGTGTTTTGTGTGCCTGGCATGTTCTACTGTGTGTGTGTGTGTTGGTGCACTCACATTGATGTCTTCTCTCCTCGGGCCGGAACGGAAAATACCGAGCCGAGGAGAGATGACATAATTTCCTTTGCTGCTGTTTAGCATACAGCAGCAAAGGAATGATTCGATTGGCCGGCGGCGATCGCGAGGGGGGGGGCCACGAACGGATGGTCTCCCCCTCACCACCGATCGCCGGGGCACAAAGGACGACCGCCTCGGGCACCGGGGGGGGGTCCGATCGGACCCCCCACCCGCGGAAGGCAAATCACGTACACTGTACGTGATTTTGCCTGTCCGTGCCACTTTGCCGACGTACATCGGCGTGAGGCGGTCGTCAAGTGGTTAATATTGAACCCTACAGACTAAGACTGGGATGCCATTAAAGTTCATGTGCGTTTAAATGCAGGCGTCCCAATACTTTTGGTAATATAGTGTATTTCAGGTCTACGTGGTTGAGAGTAAAATAAATCACACAGTGTGGCTGTTTTACTAAAACTGCAGTGGAGAATGCAAAATCTGGTCCAGCTATGCATGGTAGCCAATCGCCCTCTAATTTCAGCTTGTTTAATTAAGCTTCAACAGAAAAAACTGAAGGCTGGTTTCTATGCACAGCTGCACCAGATTTTGCACTCTCCAGTTTTATTAAATCGAGCCTGAGGCCGGGTTCACACTAGTGCGACAAACGCTCCAAAATTGGGAGCTCATGTCGCATGACGTGTGAAAATCAATGTTTCCCTATGGGAGCCGTCCTAACTGGTCCGACATAAGTCGGTCCAACTTTGAAAATGCTCCCTGTACTACTTTGGTCCAACTTTGATCCTACTTCAGCCCATTGACTATCATTGAAGTCGGATCAAAGTCGGATTGCCGTCTTGCATGATCCGACTTTGGCATGCGACTAGTGCTCAGATGATCTTGAGGGGGAACTCCGCGCCAAATTTTAAATAAAAAACCAGCATGGGTTCCCTCTCCAAGAGCAAACCAGACCCTTATCCGAGCACGCAGCCCGGCCGGTCAGGAAAAGGGGTGGGGAGGAGCGAGTGTGCCCCCTTCCTGAACTGTACCAGGCCGCATGCCCTCAACATGGGGGGTGGGTGCTTTGGGGCAGGGGGGCGCCCTGCGCCCCCCCAAACCACCTTGTCCCTGTGTTGATGTGGACAAGGGCCTCTTCCCGACAACCCTGGCTGTTGGTTGTCGGGGTCTGAGGGCGGGGGACTTATCGGAATCCGGGAGCCCCGTTTAATAAGGGGCCCCCAGATCCTGGCCCCCCACCCTATGTGAATGAGTATGGGGTACATCGTACCCCTACCCATTCACCTAGGAAAAAGTGTCAAAGGACACACTAGACTGTGAGGTTTTTAAAGTAATTTATTAGGCAGCTACGGGGGTCTTCTTCCGACTTCGGGGGTCTCTTCCTTCTTCTCCCGCTCTCCAGGTCTTCTCCCGCTCTCCAGCCTCTTCTCTGCGCTCTCCGGTGCCATCTGCCAGGCTCCTCCGCTATCTTCTGCTCTTTTGCCGGCTCTTTTGCTAGCGTTGACCTGGTCTTCACCGTCGTCTTCTTCCCTCTTCTCTTCTTCTGATGTCCCGAAGGAAGAGACCCCCGAAGTCGGAAGAAGACCCCCGGAGCTGCCTAATTACTTTAAAAACCTGCAAGTGTGTTTTTTTGACTTTTTTCCTAGGTGAATGGGTAGGGGTACGATGTACCCCATACTCATTCACATAGGGTGGGGGCCGGGATCTGGGGGCCCCCTTATTAATGGGGGCTCCTGGATTCCGATAAGCCCCTGCCCGCAGACCCCGACAACCAACGGCCAGTGTTGTCGGGAAGAGACCCTTGTCCTCATCAACATGGGGACAAGGTGCTTTGGGGTGGGGGGGCCGCAGGGTGCCCCCCTGCCCCAAAGCTACCACCCCCCCGTGTTGAGGGCATGCGGCCTGGTACGGTTCAGGAAGGGGGGGGGCGCTTGCTTGTCCCCACCCCTTTTCCTGACCGGCCGGGCTGCGTGCTCTGATAAGGGTTGGGTATGGATTTTGGGGGGACCCCCACGCCGCTTTTTTGGTGTAGGGGTGCCCCTTAAATTCCATACCAGACCGATGGGCCTGGTATGCTCTTGGAGGGGGAACCCATGCCAGTTTTTTGTTTAAAATTTGGCGTGGAGTGCCCCCTCAAGATTCATACCAAACACAGTGCCTGGTATTGGCGGGGATCCAAGTCGATCCCTGTTCATTGAATGTCTGACGTATGTCGGCTAGTCGGATCCAAAGTAGGACGGCTGTCGTGTCGCACCAGTGTGAACCCGGCCTAAGGGTGGGTTCACACTAGTGCGACAAACGCTCCAACATTGGGAGCTCATGTCGCATGACTTGTGAAAATCAATGTTTCCCTATGGGAGCCATCTTAACTGGTCTGACGCATGTTGGTCCGACTTTGAAAATGATCCCTGTACTACTTTGGTCCAACTTTGATCCTACTTCAGCCCATTGACTATCATTGAAGTCGGATCAAAATCGGATCGCCGTCTTGCATGACTCGACTTTGGCATGCGACTTGTGCTCTGATGATCTTGAGGGGGAACTCCACGCCAAATTTTAAATATAAAACCGGCATGGGTTCCCCCTCCAAGAGCATACCAGGCCCTTGGGTCTGGTATGGATTTTAAGTGGAAGCCCCCTACGCTGAAAAAACGGTGTGGGGGTCCCCCCAAGATCCATACCAGACCCTTATCCGAGCACGCAGCCTGGCCGGTCAGGAAGGGGGGTGGGGACAAGCGAGCGCCCCCCCTCCTGAACTGTACCAAGCCGCATGCCCTCAACATGGGAGGTGGGTGCTTTGGGACAGGGGGGGCCCTGCTGCCCCCCCCACCCCAAAGCACTTCGTCCCCATGTTGATGAGGACAAGGGTCTCTTCCCGACAACCCTGGCCGTTGGTTGTCGGGGTCTGCAGGCGGGGGGCTTATCGGAATCCGGGAGCCCCCTTTAATAAGGGGGCCACCATATCACGGACCCCCAACCTATGTGCATGAGTATGGGGTACATCGTACCTCTACCCATTCACCTAGGAAAGAAAGCGTCAATAAAAAAAACACACTAGACGGGTTTTGAAAGTAATTTTATTAGGCAGCTCCGGGGGTCTTCTTCCGACTTCGGGGGGTCTCTTCCGACTTCTCCGCGCTCTTCGGTTCTTTTCCCGCTCTCCGGTATCTTCTGCCGGGCTCCTCCACTATCTTCTGTTTTTTTGCTCGCGGTGGCCCAGTCTTCAGTGTCGTCTTCTTCCCTCTTCTCTTCTTCTGATGTTGACACGACGCGCTCTCCCGCTGTAATGACCTGTGCGTGGTGCGCAACGATTTATATAGGCATGGGGCGTGGTCACCGGGTAATGTCATCCCGTGACTCCGCCCCTTATGACATCACCGCCTGGGGCATGATGGGACTACATCCGTCCTACATTGGTCCTACATCCATCCGATAGTCTGACTTGTCCTTTGACCAGTCAAAACAATTCCAGTGTGAGATAAATTCCTTCTACTGCTACTGTAATCACCATGTCGGATGTCAAAAGTCGGATGGTTAGGACAAGGATCCTACTTTGATCCGACTTCAGTGATATTCAATGGGCTGAAGTAGGATCAAAGTCGGACCAAAGTAGTACAGGGAGCATTTTCAAAGTCGGACCGACTTGTGTTGGACCAGTTAAGACGGCTCTCATAGGGAAACATTGATTTTCACACGTGATGTGACATGAGCTCCCAATGTCCGACTTTGAAAATGCTCCTTGCACTACTTTGGTCCAACTTTGGTCCTTCTTCAGCCCATTAAATATTATTGAAATTGGATCAAATTAGGATCCTTGTCCTAACCACCCGACTTGTGAAATCCGACATGGTGATTACAGCAGCAGTAAGAGGAATTTATGTCCCTCTGGGATTGTTTTGATTGGTCAAACTACGACTTCTCCTATCTCAAAGTCGGAGCAAAATCTTCTCTTGTTCATTCAAGTCGGATGGAAGTAGGACCGATGTAGTGTGAACCCAGCCTTAAGGATTATATTTCTATGGAGCTCCTGTGGTTGGCAAAATTCTCAATTTTAGCAACCACTGCAGCAAACCAAACAATGAAATTTTGGATGGATTCTTCATCAAGTAGATGCCATTCTAGCCATTTATTAATTACTTTTGGCCTCGCTAAGAGATATTGGGAAAAGCTGATTCATCACTTTAATGCCCGTCCAGTTATCTTTGGGTGAAAATTATCAGAAGATGGTTATTTGGTAGCATGGTGTGCAATAAACTAGTAAGACTGCACATTTAGGTGTCCGAATTGCTGCTAGACAGAGTTTTTGCAACTGATAAGTAAGTGCTTGTTCTTGTTAGACTTAGAAGACATAGTCCTAAAGCTTTGTCACTTATAATAAATATAGAAATATATGGTCTCTGTAGTAAGTATGCAGTTATGCGTTCTTGTGAGGCTTCTTCCTCATTTTATGGATTGTGCTTTTCTTAATGCCGTTCTTTTTTAGAACATTCCTGGGTAACTGTTGAAGTCATGAGACTATGCTGAGGCTGATGGCAGTGGTGCACACTATTGGTCATGTTCTTATCAGCACTCTTCATTCTTTGTTGCTGTGTGCTTCCTTTGTGTAAGCAACATAAAGCTACATGACAGCACGGCTGTCAATTGTGTATTCCCAGAGCGCTCATTTCCTGCTGTGTGTTCTGCTAGGAGGACTTGTGTGTGTGACAAAGGCTCATATTTTCCTCAACTGTCATAGGAGACGCTTCTCTTCCTCCAGATGTTGTCTAATCCCTTCTGTGCTGTTTTGGGACTAAGCAATCGGTGAGAGACTTGTAATTAGGGAATGTAACTTACCAAGCACCGCTGTCTGACCCTGGCCTTGGGGTGAGTAATTTCATCATCCGTTTGTCAAAAATGACTTCTTTACATTATGAATTGGATTTTATATTCTCTGTCAGATACTACATGGGATTAGACATTAGGGTAAATTTTTCAAGCTGCTTGAGCTGTAATTGTTTCCTACTCTATCACATTCTTTTTTTTAAAACGGTTCACATTCATTAAAAAGTGCATGGGTGTACAGTTGTAATTATTTTTCTTGAAATAGTTATTTATCACTGAAATTCTTTGTCTCCATTAATGTGTTATCTCCTATTTTCTTTCATTATTTTATCTTCACTTGAGACTCATCTCCACAATAGTAACCTTATAGAACCACACCCTTACTGCTGTTATAAGCTTGTGGTAGATTAAGTAGCATTAACTCATGAAATTATGTATTGAATTGATTTTTACATATCAAATACTGCCAAAATCAATAATATGATGTTCATGCTGTAAATTCAGGTGATTGTTGCAACAGAAGCTTTAGTGAACTGAATATATTGTCACTGTTCAGGATGTATAATAAAGTACTGCAGCAGCCTTGTTTGGCACGTGCCTTTAAGAGATTTAAATGCTGTGTGTGTGTGTGTGTGTGTGTGTGTGTGTGTGTGTGTGTATATATTTTTTTATATATATACACATTATCTCACAAAAGTGAGTACACCCCTCACATTTTTAAAATATTTTATTATACCTTTTCATGTGACAACACTGAAGAAATGACACTTTGCTACAATGTAAAGTAGTGAGTGTACAGCTTGTATAACAGTGAAAATTTGCTGTCCCCTCAAAATAACTCAACACACAGCCATTAATATCTAAACCACTGGCAACAAAAGTGAGTACATCCCGAAGTGAAAATGTCCAAATTGGGCCCAATTAGCCATTTTTTCCTTCCCCGGTGTCATGTGACTCGTTGGTGTTACAGGGTCTCAGGTGTGAATGGGGAGCAGGTGTGTTAAATTTGATATCGCTCTCACTCTCTCATACTGGTCACTGGAAGTTTAGCATGGCACCTCATGGCAAAGGACTCTCTGAGGATCTGAAAAAAATATATATTGTTGCTCTACATAAAGATGGCCTAGGCTAAAAAAAGATTGACATGACCCTGAAACTGAGCTGCAGCACAGTGGCCATAGAGCAGTTTAACAGGACAGGTTCCACTCAGAACAGGCCTAACCATGGTTGACTAAAGAAGCTGAGTGCACGTGCTCAGTGTCATATCCAGAGGTTGTCTTTGGGAAACACGTATTAGTACTGCCAGCATTGCTGCAGAGGTTGAAGGGGTGGGGGGGGTCAGTTTATCAGTGCTCAGACCATACGCTGCACACTGCATCAAATTGGTCTGCATGGCTGTCGTTCCAGAAGGAAGCCTCTTCTAAAGATGATGCACAAGAAAGCCGCAAACAGTTTGCTGAAGACAAGCAGACTAAGGACATGGATTACTGGAACCATGGCCTGTGGTCTGATGAGACCAAGATAAACTTATTTGGTTCAGATGATGTCAAGCGTGTGTGGCGGCAACCAGGTGAGGAGTACAAAGACACGAAAGTCAAGCATGATGGTGGGAGTGTCATGGTCTGGGCTGCATGAGTGCCGCTGACACTGGGGAGCTACAGTTCATTGAGGGAACCATGAATGCCAACATGTACTGTGACATAATGAAGCAGAGCATGATCCCCTCACTTTCGAGACTGGGCGGCAGGGTAGTATTCCATCATAACGATCCCAAACACACCTCCAAGACGACCACTGCCTTGCTAAAGAAGCTGAGGCTAAAGGTGATGGACTGGGCAAGCATGTCTCCAGACCTAAACCCTATTGAGCATCTGTGGGGCATCCACAAACGGAAGGTGGAGGAGCACAAGCTCTCTAACATCCACCAGCTCCGTGATGTCGTTATTGAGGAGTGGAAGAGGACTCCAGTGTGTAAAAGAGAAGGGAAAGTGGGACTTTAAGTGAGATAGATGACTTTGTGGAGGCAAAGTTGAAATAAATGCAAAAATGTTTTTATTAGTAACGAACGTTGTATAGAATATGGCAATAAAATAACCACATATATATTCAGTACAGTAATTCATAGAGACACCACCCACACATAACATACAGGTGTGGCATGGGAAAAAAAAAAGTTTGCATGAGTATGGTATTATCAAAGCAGTTCAAAGGTACATAACATAGAATAAATTTATATTAATACATGACATAAAAATGACATAAAAACAGCACCAGCGACAGGAGTATGGGTATAGGAAGTAAAACCAAAATAAATAAATAAATGAATTATTAATCTGCTGCAGACCAAAATTCTTGGGACTTTGATCACATGGCCGCAACATTTTACCGTTTTGGACCCTATGTGAGTATTTAGGACGGGCTAATCTGCCCTATTTCTACATTACTAATTAGAACTAGACTAATGTCACCACTTTTTTCTTTACACTCTGCAGATATATTTTAGCATCTGCCCCTGAGGAGTGTCTCTACACGAAACGCGTCGGACACAAGTGATGCTGACCTGTGTCTGTAATGGACACAGTGAATTTTGGTCTGCAGCAGATTAATAATTCATTTATTTTGGTTTTACTTCCTATACCCATACTCCTGTCGCTGGTGCTGTTTTTATGTCATTTTTATGTCATATGTATTAATATAAATGTATTCTATGTTATGTACCTTTGAACTGCTTTGATAATACCATACTCATGCAAACTTTTTTTCCCATGCCACACCTGTATGTTATGTGTGGGTGGTGTCTCTATGAATTACTGTACTGAATATATATGTGGTTATTTTATTGCCATATTCTATACAACGTTCGTTACTAATAAAAAACATTTTTGCATTTATTTCAACTTTGCCTCCACAAAGTCATCTATCTCACTTAAAGTCCCACTTTCCCTTCTCTTTTGCACTAGTATAGGGATGGAGGCACACCGCATATGTGCCTCATTCAAAGTCCCAATTCCCCTTCTCCATTCGAAGACTCCAGTGTGTAACCTGTGAAGCTCTGGTGAACTCCATGCCCAAGAGGGTTAAGACAGTACTGGAAAATAATGGTGGCCACACAAAAAATTGACACTTTGGGCCCAATTTGGATATTTTCATTTAGGGGTGTACTCACTTTTGTTGCCAGCGGTTTAGACATTAATGGCTGTGTGTTGAAATATTTTGAGGGGACAGCAAGTTTGCACTGTTATACAAGCTGTACACTCACTACTTTACATAGTAGCAAAGTGTGTCACATAAAAAGATATAATACAATATTTATAAGAATGTGAGAGGTGTACTCACTTTTGTGAGATACTGTATATATTTTATATATAATATATATACACACACACACACACACAGTCTAATTTTATGACACCGTTTGGTAGCATTTTATTCAGACTGAAGAAAGTTGGTGTATTGGTTACTACACTTTCTGCATAATGTTAATAAATGAAGCCTGAATTCTATGTGCAGTGCTGGATTATTTTAATTGTATACTCAGTAGAGGATGTTTTGACCAAGCGATCTATGATGACTTCACTGCCAAAAGAGATTAGTATAAAATTAAATCCCCCCTAGTTACTGCTGGTGCCTTCACATTTCATTTAAATTAGAACCTTATATTCAGCTGGCCTGGAACCAGGCAGGCAAAAAGAGAATATGTGACAGGTCACTAAGCAAAGCTTAAAAGCTGTGTTTCTGTTGTTTGATACCCCTTTTGTGGTGATGATCATTTTGAAGCATCGTTCAATATACACTTCACAATCCAGCAAGTGTTGACCTGATCATGTGACTATACTGATTGGTAGTTATAGAGAACTGATAAAGGATTTCCTCCTTCTCTAAAGCATACCATAATCTCTATAGTCTAATATGGACCTAACCATTATGTAATCCGTAAGACAGATCCCAATGATCAGCATTTTTTTTTCCTGTATGATTTCTGTCCTTTGCCAGATGTTGTCTTCATGCTTTCTCAGGCACCATATTCATTCAATATAATTGTATTTCTCTTAGCTGAGTTGGATGCAGAACATGCACAGCGAGTCCTGGATATGGAATATGCTCAGCAGATGAAGCTAAAGGAACGACAGAAGTTTTTTGAGGAGGCTTTTCAGCAGGACATGGAGCAATACCTGTCTACTGGATACCTACAGATAACAGAGAGACGAGGCAAGTGACTGAATCCTCCTGACTTCTCACAGCTGGGGTGGTTTAGGAAAAGTTGATTCTTGTAGTAGCCAGTTTTAATTTTTCTACAGCCAGTTAGACAATTTTAATTAACACCTAAATGGTTAACATTAGGACAAAGTCTTATTTTTATAAGTGTGAACTCCCTCTTCCAAAAGACCCACTACTGGTAACACTAAAAATTATATAAAATATACGCTATCAGGCCTGCCCATGGCTGGAAAGTTTCTACAGGTTCCAGTTCTGCATACTCTCCACCAAGAAGTACCCTGTGCATAGGCACCAGGCAGTGTCATAGCGTATTATGTTCACGTTGCACATGCTACAGAGTATGCCAGAGGCAAGACTTGTAACTAATGTCTAGCCATGTCTAGCAATTCAGCACCAGCCAACTTTGTGCACAACGTTTATATATCTGAACCAGGAGCCTTTAATATGTGCACCATATTCTTAATAACCTTAATAAGTTGTCCTTAACTATTTTTGATATAGAACCTATTGGAAGTATGTCCTCCATGGAAGTCAATGTAGACATGCTGGAGCAGATGGATCTAATGGACATGTCTGACCAGGAAGCACTAGATGTCTTCTTAAATTCTGGAGGAGAAGACAGCAGTGTATTGTCTCCGATGTTAGGTAATACTAAACATCTGCTACTTATTTTTCATGAAAATCGTATGTACAGTCTATTAAAATTACACATATAGTGAATGGTGACTGATCCTTATCTTTCATGCTATACAAAAGTTTACAGCCAAGGGCTAGCTTTAAAATTATTTCCATTTTTATATGCCCTCTCCCCACAGCTCACTGGCAAGGGTTATCCTTATAAAGAACAGGGAACTTGGATAGATTTTCAAAGCATAATTTCTCTTGCAATGTATTCTGTAATGCCCCGTACACACGGTCGGATTTTCCAATGGAAAATGTGTGATAGGACCTTGTTGTCGGAAATTCCGACCGTGTGTAAGCTCCATCACACATTTTCCATCGGATTTTCCGACACACAAAGTTTGAGAGCTTGCTATAAAATTTTCCGACAACAAAATCCGTTGTCGGAATTTCCGATCGTGTGTACACAAATCCGACGCACAAAGTGCCACGCATGCTCAAAATAAATAAAGAGATGAAAGCTATTGGCTACTGCCCCGTTTATAGTCCCAACGTATGTGTTTTACATCACCGCGTTCAGAACGATCGGATTCTCCGACAACTTTGTGCGACCGTGTGTATGCAAGACAAGTTTGAGCCAACATCCGTCGGAAAAAATCCATGGATTTTGTTGTCGGAATGTCCGATCAATGTCCGACCGTGTGTACGGGGCATAATACTGTATATGACTTAATATCCTGATGTATTGCTAAATAGACTGGTACCTCGAAATTTCAAGATGTCTAAAATACTGCTTGGTGGTACTATCTGAAATATAAATGCCCTACTAAAAAATAGTTTTGCTGTAAACTTGATATAAAAAATACTTTTTCTCTGTTCATTGGAGAACACAGCTCTGCTTTAGATCATCGCCTACTGGGATGCACCACAACGGGCAAGCAAAAATAATGTATACAAACAATCTTAAAAGCGAATAATACAGGTCAAGAAAACGTAATACCTGCAAAACTTTACACCTAAAACTGATGCTGTCTCACCCACCTTGTAAAACGTGGTAAATGCAAAAAATGACAACCAAGTGGCCACCTTGATTTACTCAGTAGAGGAGCTAGGCCGAAATGTGTTGGGTGAATGGTGCGGCAACCAGTCTGCTACAGGCACTGTTCAGGTATATTGACAGCAAGTTCTCCCGGTTGCCAGAATACAGTAGCCCAACGGGGGGGGGGGGGGTTCGGCAATCCACTCTTTTTTGAATGGGGGTATCTGTTAGATTTCTTTTGTTCAGCCCTCAGGTTTGCAAAAAGTTATAGCATATACAAAATAGGGTATAGATTTAGGGACTTTTATTTTTTTTAAATAGTTTTTACTGGTAATGGTGGCCATCTGCGATTTTTAGCGGGACTGCGACATTGCGGCGGACAAATCTGACCCTAAGTGACACTTTTTGGGGATCAGTGACACCAATACAGTGATCAGTGTTAAAAAAAAAAATGCACTGATCAATGTATAAATGACACTGGCAGGGAAGGGGGTTAACACTAGGGGA
The DNA here is from genome assembly GCA_037952835.1 of Lithobates septentrionalis. Taxonomy (NCBI): domain Eukaryota; kingdom Metazoa; phylum Chordata; class Amphibia; order Anura; family Ranidae; genus Lithobates; species Lithobates septentrionalis. Next base: position 854,469 of record JBBDGP010003806.1, read on the forward strand.
CGATCAAGGGGTTAACTGTGTTCCCTGGGTGTGTTCTAACTGTGTGGGGGATGGGCTCACTGGGACAACAGCCGATCTCAGAGTTGTCCCCTGTCAGAATGGAGATCCGCCTTTTTTACATAGGCAGATCCTCGTTCTGCCTCTCTGTACCATGATCGTGGGTGGCCGGCGGACATAGAGTCTACCGGACCCATGCACACGCTCCCCGGCGTGCAGCGAGCACATGGCCACACTATCTCATGCACGGACCGACGCACAGGTACGTCGGTTTGCACAGCTGAGCCGCCTTGCAGCAGTATATCTGCGGAAGGCGGTCGGCAAGTGGTTAAACCCAAAACCAAAAATTTTATATATTGCAGCTTACCAATCATTAGAAGTAATGGCTGAATTTGTTTTCTCTTTTTTTTTTTTTTGGCTTTTCCCCCTCTGTTTTCACCTGGTGGATCTGGCCAGTAACACACCTCTTGTGTTAGAGTGCCCTCAATCTGGATGTAGGAGAACAGGTGACACAGCAGACAAGCAGCATTGTCAGTCTGGGGGAAGGGGGAGTGTTAGACGGACTAGAAGATTTCAATACAATAGCCATCTGAAGCCAAACTCCAGCTCATACTTTTAAAATTGGTTACAGCAAACATTTTTTTGTCGTTTTGTGATAAAGGTCACAAACATATATAAATAGAACTATCATTGAATGCACCCCTGCCAGTGTTAAATGGCTTGTCCCATCCATGAAAATAGAAGAAAGCCTAAAAATGAAAACTGGTACAGCCATCAAATCTAAGAATTTGTAAACCTCCATATAATACATTTTAAAAGGGAAAAACAACCATGAAGAGAATATATCTCCAAATGTGTGTTGCCAACATCCCTAAATTTTATATATAGGACAAAAAGTACCCCCGTACTGTGAGACTTTATGGGCAAACTATATTGAACACTGTATTGATTAAAACATTTAGCAAAGTTTATTAAAGTATTAAAATTGTGTTGGTGCAGACATCACCATGAAAATACATAATACATAATACAAGATACAAACTATATTATACCAAGCTCATAAAGAGCTAATGAAAAGTATGGAGGTTGCTTCTCATTAAACTGACGCATTTTGGGAATGTAGAAGTATATCCCTTCTTCAGGGAAATAGAGAAGATCATGAATTGAAGACATTCTATAACAGAACAAAGCATAAATTAAGAACATATAGCAGGACAGGAAATGCTCACATCTATGCATTGTGACAGCCGTGAAAGCATATACATACCAATGCCGTGTCATTTCAAAATATAAGTAAAAGAGTAAATGATGGAGCTGCATCAGGTGGAGGTCTCCCTAGAGGTGTGTCACCCAAAGGAATGGGGGAACCCCTGAGGCCCGACATGTCCCCCACAAAGATCCACAAAATTTGCAGCTGACCCAGACAGCGAGAGGTGGGAGCTTCAAAGATGGAACCTGAGGTTTCCAAAAGGAGGAGATAGTGGAAGTGGATATGCAAGTGGATGAAATGGCTCAACCTATAGAAAAAATGAATGCATAGGGGTAGACTATGGGAGGCATTATGTCAGAGACAGCACTAAAAATGGAGAATAATTAACTACGTCATTATAGGATGTAGATATCCTGAAAATTCCCTGTTTAAAAGCTTATTGTAGGACAAATATTTATCAACACATGTCTAGATATACTGGAGAATAGCCAAAAGCAAAATCATGATCAAGCTGTCATAATATGCAGATCGTTCCAATAGTCAATAAGATCAGTGTATGCAATACCTATAGTATATGCCTCCAAAAAAGCGTCTAGTAGGGGTTCTATGGAGCCTACCTTATTAGTGTGCCCTATATACAGACGATTCCCATCATTCATGCGGTCCTCCAGAGCAGTGGCAACTGCGTTTTGCAGACACATTGCTTGTGACTTTATGTAAATACCTGCGCCGTGCGGCTGCTTCCTGCGTGGTCACGTCCCTCTGTGTCATCACAAACGTGATGACGCGTGGTGGACGGCGTGCCAAGTTGCAGAGTATGGAGGGTTGGGGGGCGTTTGTCCGTTAGATTACCTCATTGCGGCCACAACAGCACACGATGAGGAGCACATTGACATCTAGTTAGCTCATCTCTGTCATTGGCGGCCACATGAGGATCCCCAGAGCTATGAGTGCACGGCGCCCCCTCCCCCCCAGGCAGGGAGTGGAAGGACGCCATGCATCCACAGCACACTGGTGCACAATTGTAAGCAGCAAATGGACGGAGAAGGAGCATTGCCCAAGGGGATGGGCATGCCAAATTACCTGCAATGCCGCATAAATAGGCCGCCCATCGATGATGGTAGGCCTTTGTGTGACGGGCGGGGGCAAAGGGGGAAACACCAAGCCAGAAGCTTGGACACCAATAGGGTCTATATGAAAGCATAAAGGCAACAGTTGCATGGTATGTTTGAATAAAAATGAAATAGCAATATCGCATAGTTCTACATGTGCAGAACATTATGTGGAATTTAGACAAGCTTGGCAAAGTCATAGGTTAGCATGTATATAAAGAGAGTCACAACTGGGACATATAATAAATGTTTGCTTTTGGGTTTAATACCGCTTTAAACATTTGGTATGTTTTGCATTGTTTTATTATATATATTTATTACACTCACATCAGTCCCTGCCCTCTAGGAGCTTACATTCTCTAAGGCCTCTAACTCACATTTATACATACACATACTGGGGCCAATTTAGACAGGAGCCAATTAACCTACCAGCATGCCTTTGGAGTATGGGAGGAAACCGGAGTACTCGGAGGAAACCTATGCTGGCCCAGGGATAACATGCAGACTCTGACAACTCTAGTGCTGCCAGGCAGAGGTGCCAACCACTAAGCCACTGTAGGCAAGAGCTGACTGTGTGTAATATATCAGTTAGGCAGGAATTGGACTGTAATATAAAAGACAAGTGGGTTGGTGAATCCTTTAGTGTTCAGCTTGCATAATCCATTTATTTGTTAATTTTTTGCGCTGATTGCTTTTTCACTTTAGGAATTGGACTGTGCTTGTAGGAAATTATCTTGTATGTTTACTATATACACTTTACAGCAGGGGTGTCAAACTCAAATTCATCGGGGGCCACATCAGCAGTATGGTTGCCCTCGAAGGGCCGGTTGTATCTGTAGGACTATGTATATACTCAGAGTGCAGGGGTCAGGAGTGCGTTACGTACAGAGTGCAGGGGTCAGGAGTATGCTACATACAGAGTGAAGGAGTCAGGGAGTGGGCTACGTAAAGAATGGAGGGGTCAGGATTGCGCTATGTACAGAGTTCAGGGGTCAGGAGTGGGCTACGTACAGAGTGCAGGGGTCAGGATTGCGCTACGTACAGAGTGCAGGGGTCAGGAATGCGCTACGTACAGAGTGCAGGGGTCAGGATGCGCTACGTACAGAGTGCAGGGGTCAGGAATGCGCTACGTACAGAGTGCAGGGGTCAGGAATGCGCTACGTACAGAGTGCAGGGGTCAGGAATGCGCTACGTACAGAGTGCAGGGTCAGGAATGCGCTACGTACAGAGTGCAGGGGTCAGGAATGCGCTACGTACAGAGTGCAGGGGTCAGGAATGCGCTACGTACAGAGTGCAGGGGTCAGGAATGCGCTACGTACAGAGTGCAGGGTCAGGAATGCGCTACGTACAGAGTGCAGGGGTCAGGAATGCGCTACGTACAGAGTGCAGGGGTCAGGAATGCGCTACGTACAGAGTGCAGGGGTCAGGAATGCGCTACGTACAGAGTGCAGGGGTCAGGAATGCGCTACGTACAGAGTGCAGGGGTCAGGAATGCGCTACGTACAGAGTGCAGGGGTCAGGGAATGCGCTACGTACAGAGTGCAGGGGTCAGGAATGCGCTACGTACAGAGTGCAGGGGTCAGGAATGCGCTACGTACAGAGTGCAGGGTCAGGAATGCGCTACGTACAGAGTGCAGGGGTCAGGAATGCGCTACGTACAGAGTGCAGGGGTCAGGAATGCGCTACGTACAGAGTGCAGGGGTCAGGAATGCGCTACGTACAGAGTGCAGGGGTCAGGAATGCGCTACGTACAGAGTGCAGGGTCAGAATGCGCTACGTACAGAGTGCAGGGGTCAGGAATGCGCTACGTACAGAGTGCAGGGGTCAGGAATGCGCTACGTACAGAGTGCAGGGGTCAGGAATGCGCAACGTACAGAGTGCAGGGGTCAGGAATGCGCAACGTACAGAGTGCAGGGGTCAGGAATGCGCAACGTACAGAGTGCAGGGGTCAGGAATGCGCAACGTACAGAGTGCAGGGGTCAGGAATGCGCAACGTACAGAGTGCAGGGGTCAGGAATGCGCAACGTACAGAGTGCAGGGGTCAGGAATGCGCTACGTACAGAGTGCAGGGGTCAGGAATGCGCTACGTACAGAGTGCAGGGGTCAGGAATGCGCTACGTACAGAGTGCAGGGGTCAGGAATGCGCTACGTACAGAGTGCAGGGGTCAGGAATGCGCTACGTACAGAGTGCAGGGGTCAGGAATGCGCTACGTACAGAGTGCAGGGGTCAGGAATGCGCTACGTACAGAGTGCAGGGGTCAGGAATGCGCTACGTACAGAGTGCAGGGGTCAGGAATGCGCTACGTACAGAGTGCAGGGGTCAGGAATGCGCAACGTACAGAGTGCAGGGGTCAGGAATGCGCAACGTACAGAGTGCAGGGGTCAGGAATGCGCTACGTACAGAGTGCAGGGGTCAGGAATGCGCAGCGTACAGAGTGCAGGGGTCAGGAATGCGCAGCGTACAGAGTGCAGGGGTCAGGAATGCGCAGCGTACAGAGTGCAGGGGTCAGGAATGCGCAGCGTACAGAGTGCAGGGGTCAGGAATGCGCAGCGTACAGAGTGCAGGGGTCAGGAATGCGCAGCGTACAGAGTGCAGGGGTCAGGAATGCGCAGCGTACAGAGTGCAGGGGTCAGGAATGCGCAGCGTACAGAGTGCAGGGGTCAGGAATGCGCAGCCGTACAGAGTGCAGGGGTCAGGAATGCGCAGCGTACAGAGTGCAGGGGTCAGGAATGCGCAGCGTACAGAGTGCAGGGGTCAGGAATGCGCAGCGTACAGAGTGCAGGGGTCAGGAATGCGCAGCGTACAGAGTGCAGGGGTCAGGAATGCGCAGCGTACAGAGTGCAGGGGTCAGGAATGCGCAGCGTACAGAGTGCAGGGGTCAGGAATGCGCAGCGTACAGAGTGCAGGGGTCAGGAATGCGCAGCGTACAGAGTGCAGGGGTCAGGAATGCGCAGCGTACAGAGTGCAGGGTCAGGAATGCGCAGCGTACAGAGTGCAGGGGTCAGGAATGCGCAGCGTACAGAGTGCAGGGGTCAGGAATGCGCAGCGTACAGAGTGCAGGGGTCAGGAATGCGCAGCGTACAGAGTGCAGGGGTCAGGAATGCGCAGCGTACAGAGTGCAGGGGTCAGGAATGCGCAGGCGTACAGAGTGCAGGGGTCAGGAATGCGCAGCGTACAGAGTGCAGGGGTCAGGAATGCGCAGCGTACAGAGTGCAGGGGTCAGGAATGCGCTACGTACAGAGTGCAGGGGTCAGGAATGCGCATCGTACAGAGTGCAGGGGTCAGGAATGCGCTACGTACAGAGTGCAGGGGTCAGGAATGCGCTACGTACAGAGTGCAGGGGTCAGGAATGCGCTACGTACAGAGTGCAGGGGTCAGGAATGCGCTACGTACAGAGTGCAGGGGTCAGGAATGCGCTACGTACAGAGTGCAGGGGTCAGGAATGCGCTACGTACAGAGTGCAGGGGTCAGGAATGCGCTACGTACAGAGTGCAGGGGTCAGGAATGCGCTACGTACAGAGTGCAGGGGTCAGGAATGCGCTACGTACAGAGTGCAGGGGTCAGGAATGCGCTACGTACAGAGTGCAGGGGTCAGGAATGCGCTACGTACAGAGTGCAGGGGTCAGGAATGCGCTACGTACAGAGTGCAGGGGTCAGGAATGCGCTACGTACAGAGTGCAGGGGTCAGGAATGCGCTACGTACAGAGTGCAGGGGTCAGGAATGCGCTACGTACAGAGTGCAGGGGTCAGGAATGCGCTACGTACAGAGTGCAGGGGTCAGGAATGCGCTACGTACAGAGTGCAGGGGTCAGGAATGCGCTACGTACAGAGTGCAGGGGTCAGGAATGCGCTACGTACAGAGTGCAGGGGTCAGGAATGCGCTACGTACAGAGTGCAGGGGTCAGGAATGCGCTACTACAGAGTGCAGGGGTCAGGAATGCGCTACGTACAGAGTGCAGGGGTCAGGAATGCGCTACGTACAGAGTGCAGGGGTCAGGAATGCGCTACGTACAGAGTGCAGGGGTCAGGAATGCGCTACGTACAGAGTGCAGGGGTCAGGAATGCGCTACGTACAGAGTGCAGGGGTCAGGAATGCGCTACGTACAGAGTGCAGGGGTCAGGAATGCGCTACGTACAGAGTGCAGGGGTCAGGAATGCGCTACGTACAGAGTGCAGGGGTCAGGAATGCGCAACGTACAGAGTGCAGGGGTCAGGAATGCGCAACGTACAGAGTGCAGGGGTCAGGAATGCGCAACGTACAGAGTGCAGGGGTCAGGAATGCGCAACGTACAGAGTGCAGGGGTCAGGAATGCGCAACGTACAGAGTGCAGGGGTCAGGAATGCGCAACGTACAGAGTGCAGGGGTCAGGAATGCGCAACGTACAGAGTGCAGGGGTCAGGAATGCGCAACGTACAGAGTGCAGGGGTCAGGAATGCGCAACGTACAGAGTGCAGGGGTCAGGAATGCGCAACGTACAGAGTGCAGGGGTCAGGAATGCGCAACGTACAGAGTGCAGGGGTCAGGAATGCGCAACGTACAGAGTGCAGGGGTCAGGAATGCGCAACGTACAGAGTGCAGGGGTCAGGAATGCGCAACGTACAGAGTGCAGGGGTCAGGAATGCGCAACGTACAGAGTGCAGGGGTCAGGAATGCGCAACGTACAGAGTGCAGGGGTCAGGAATGCGCAACGTACAGAGTGCAGGGGTCAGGAATGCGCAACGTACAGAGTGCAGGGGTCAGGAATGCGCAACGTACAGAGTGCAGGGGTCAGGAATGCGCAACGTACAGAGTGCAGGGTCAGGAATGCGCAACGTACAGAGTACGCAGGGTCAGAATGCGCAGTACAGGTAC
>JBBDGP010003807.1:0-27500 GCA_037952835.1 Lithobates septentrionalis
CCTAGCAACCTCTGAAGGAGCCCTCATTGAGAATGGCTGGGTAAAGTATTTATATACTCTCAAGGAACCCCTAGCAACCTCTGGAGGAACCCTAGGGTTCCATGGAAAATGAACCCCTACCAACCTCTGGAGGAACCCTGTGGCTACAAAGAACCCCAGTTGAGAATGGCTTATCCAAGCTTTAGAACTCACATATACTTTAGTTATGGGGTGTTGCATACCCCCCCAAAAAATGCAATTTAGGGCTCACTACTTCACACCTCCAGTGTTATCACAGGAAAACATCTACATAGGGAAGCCTCTTTTTAACCAGTACCTCTAGGCCAATGCCTTGGGGCCCCCGCTGTAACACCAGGGGCAATCAGGAAGCCATAGCCCAAGGTCAAACCCAATTACACCATACCACAGCATTAGTGACCCTAGAGCAGGCCAACTACTCATTTCCAACATGCAGACATTCATACAGTCTATATTCCATTCATAGCCTGAATCTCTAACTTTAGAGGAGACTCAATCCAACATAGTTTGTTGCCTAAAACATTTACTTAACCTTAAAGCTTGCTTTTACATCTTCACGAGCTTCACTTCAAGGTTTAACAAATTACTTTCTTGCCCTATTTCCCACAGTACAGTTAAAAACAAGCTTTTGGGGACCACCTGACACTTACTGCTGAAAGCGCAGACCTTTTCCCTTTCTAGTATCAGGATTCCAGTTCTCCTAGCAGGGCTTCCCAAGGGAGAGAATCCCGATTCCTCCCCAGAAGGAAGCTGGTTTCTTGGCCAAACACAACTCCAATGGAAAGGTTGCTCTCCCCAGAAAATATGGGTCTGCCCCCCCTGGGTTCCCTTCATCAGGTCAACTCCTTCCACTACCACAATTTATACCTTCCCATCTAAGAGGGTTTGAGTGGCATTGCCAACTGCTATCAACTACAGGGCGGGTCCTACACTAAAGGGTCCTTACAAGCAGAACAAGATAGGGCAAGGGAGTATAATTAACACTTTGATTGCCAATGACGTTGCCTATATGCCATGGCAATCAAGGTGTAAAAACAAACTTGTAAGCTTGTTTTAGTATTTATCAGCAGCCTCTGGGCTTTGTGATAGAGGTGGTCTGGAAGGCTACAAAGACTGTCAGAGGAGTCCCCTTGTGTTATCGGGAGTGACCTTCTGAGACATCAGAAGGTCCCCCTTTGTGATAGCAGTAGGTTCCCCTTTGAGATAGCAGGAGTTGCCCCCTTGTCATATCAGGAGTTGCCTCCTTGTCATATCAGGAGTTGCCTCCTTGTCATATCTGGAGGTGCCTCCTTGTCATATCAGGAGTTGCCTCCTTGTCATATCAGGAGTAGGGATGAGCCGAACACCCCCCGGTTCGGTTCGCACCAGAACCCGCGAACGGACCGAAAGTTCGCACGAACGTTAGAACCCCATTGACGTCTATGGGACTCGAACGTTCGAAATCAAAAGTGCTCATTTTAAAGGCTAATTTGCATGGTATTGTCCTAAAAAGGGTTTGGGGACCCGGGTCCTACCCCAGGGGACATGTATCAATGCAAAAAAAACTTTTAAAAACGGCCGTTTTTTCGGGAGCAGTGATTTTAATGATGCTTAAAGTAAAAAAAAAAAGTGAAATATTCCTTTAAATATCGTACCTGGGGGGTGTCTATAGTATGCCTGTAAAGTGACGCGTGTTTCCCATGTTTAGAACAGTCCCTGCACCAAATGTCATTTTTAAAGGAAAAAAATCTCATTTAAAACTGCTTGCGGGTTTAATGTCATGTCGGGGTCATGGCAATATGGATGAAAATCAGTGAGACAAACGGCATGGGTACCCCCCAGTCCATTACCAGGCCCTTTGGGTCTTGTATGGATATTAAGGGGAACCCCACACCCAAATTAAAATAAGGAAAGGTGTGGGGCCACCAGGCCCTATATACTCTGAACAGCAGTATACAGGCGGTGCAAACAAGACAGGGACTGTAGGTTTGTTGTTAAGTAGAATCTGTTTGTAATTTTGAACGGGTACATTTTTAACGTGTTTAGCTCCAGCCAAAAAATCTTTTCTAAGCTTTTTGGAAAACATAGGGAAGGGTTATCACCCCTGTGACATTTGTTTTGCGTCTTTCCTCCTCTTCAGAAGATTTCACCTCACTTTTTTGTCCCAATGAAAAATGTTTTTTGAAAATTTGGGTTTTTTTGTGGAACAAGGATTGGAAAGCATCAGTGGAAAGGAGAAATTGTTTTCCCATATTAACTCTTACAGGAGAGAATTTCCCTTCCTTAGGGGTAGATTTCATCTCACTTCCTGTTGTCTCCTACCGTTTGCAAGTAGGAGTCGTTTGTAAGTTAGATGTTTGAAGGTAGGGTCCTGCCCTATATACTCAGCAGAAATTTGGGCCTTAGGTGTTGCTGTGGCCAAAACACTGTAAGCCCTCACAGGGCCCTGCTGTGAAATATTAGATCAAGAATTGTAATTACATGCCCCTGTTGAACAGGAGCTGAAAAATTAGGCCTTAGGCACTGGTGCTGGTGCCACAACACTGCAACCCCTCACAGACACTCTAGTTGGAACGCAGGAACGAGCCCTGCTGCAAAGTATTGCATCAAAAATTGTAATTACACGCCCCTGTTAGACAGGGGCAGAAAAATTGGGCCTTAGGCACTGGTGCTGGTGCCACAACACTGCAACCCCTCACAGACACTCTAGTTGGAACGCAGGAACGAGCACTGCTGCAAAGTATTGCATCAAAAATTGTAATTACACGCCCCTGTTAGACAGGGGCAGAAAAATTGGGCCTTAGGCACTGGTGCTGGTGCCACAACACTGCAACCCCTCACAGACACTCTAGTTGGAACGCAGGAACGAGCCCTGCTGCAAAGTATTGCATCAAAAATTGTAATTACACGCCCCTGTTAGACAGGGGCAGAAAAATTGGGTCTTAGGCACTGGTGCTGGTGCCACAACACTGCAACCCCTCACAGACACTCTAGTTGAAACGCAGGAACAAGCCCTGCTGCAAAGTATTGCATCAAAAATTGTAATTACACGCCCCTGTTAAACAGGGGCTGAAAAATTGTGCCTTAGGCACTGGTGGTGGTGCCCAGAACCAAAAATGTTCTTACAAGCTATCAGCGTGATGATTGAGGAGGAAGAGGATAATTACTCAGGGATAGTCACTCAGCATCAGCATAGGCAGTCTTTGAAGGGATCTGAGATTTCAAAAAAAATTATTCGGTTACATCTGCATCAGGTGCTTGGTAGCTGGTGGTGATCCAAGACTGATTCATTTTTATGAAGGTCAGCCGATCGACCGAGTCGGTGGACAGACGCACCCTGTGATCGGTTACCACGCCTCCAGCAGCACTGAATGTGCGTTCCGAAAGAACGCTGGATGCAGGACAGGCCAGTAGCTCAATTGCATACTGTGCAAGCTCTGGCCAGTGATCCATCCTCAAGACCCAGTAACCCAGAGGATTTTCGGTGGGAAAGGTGTCCAAGTCTGATCTTGCCCCTAGGTATTCCTGCACCATGTAAAACAGACGCTGGCGATGGTTGCTGGAACCGATCATACCTTGGGGCTGCGGACCAAAAAATTGTCTGAACGCATCGGTCAGACGGCCACCTTCTCCACCGCTCCTTCTTTGACTGACCGAAGCCTCAGCAACACGTTGTCCAGAAACAGGAGTTTGTAACCTCCCAGTCTCTGGGAACGCGTTGCACAGACCTTTCTGCAAGGCCTCCCGAAGATGTTTCATCCTCTGCTCCCTCTGCGATGGCAAGATAAGGTCCGCAACCTTACCCTTGTAACGTGGATCAAGGAGGGTTGCCAGCCAGTATTGGTCCTTCTCCTTGATACCACGAATACGAGGATCCTTACGCAGGCTTTGCAGGATCAGGGAGGCCATGCAGCGTAGGTTTGCTGAGGCATTCGGTCCGGAGTCCTCTGGGTCACTAAGGACAACAACGTCCGCAGCCACCTCCTCCCAGCCACGTACAAGTCCATGTGTTCCTTGGGACTGATCCCTTAAAGACTGCTGATGCTGAGTGCCAGGCTCCACCTCCATACTGACACAATCTTCCTCCTCCTCCTCCTCCTCCTCCTCGTCCTCTTCCTGTGTGATCGGCGGGCACGCAGGAACACTGTCTGGATAAAGGGGGCCTTGAGAGCTAAGGAAGTCCTCCTCTTCCTGCCTCTGTTCTGCCTCAAGTGCCCTGTCCATTATTCCACGCAGCGTGTGCTCCAACAGGTGGACAAGGGGGACAGTGTCACTGATGCATGCACTGTCAGTGCTCACCATCCTCGTGGCCTCCTCGAATGGTGACAGGACAGTGCATGCATCCCTGATCATGGCCCACTGGCGTGGGGAAAAAAAACCAAGGTCCCCTGACCCTGTCCTGGTGCCATAGTCGCACAGGTACTCATTGATGGCCCTCTGCTGCGTGTGCAGCCGCTGCAGCATGGCCAACGTCGAGTTCCACCTGGTGGGCATGTCACAGATTAGGCGGTTCTTGGGCAGGTTAAACTCCTTTTGGAGGTCCGTCAGCCGAGCACTGGCATTATATGACCGGCGGAAATGCACAGAGACTTTCCTGGCCTGCCTCAGGACATCCTGTAAGCCCGGGTACCTGCCCAAGAACCGCTGCACCACCAAGTTAAGGACGTGAGCCAAACAGGGCACATGGGTCAGTTGTCCCTGTCGGAGGGCAGAGAGGAGGTTGGTGCCATTGTCGCAAACCACCATTCCTGCCTTAAGTTGGCGTGGCGTCAACCACCTCTGAACCTGCCCCTGCAGAGCTGACAGAACCTCTGCCCCAGTGTGGCTCCTGTCCCCAAGCACACCAGCTCAAGCACCGCATGGCATCTTTTGGCCTGCGTACTTGCGTAGCCCCTTGAACGCCTACGGAGCACCGCTGGTTCCGAGGAAGAGGCCATGGAGGAAGAAGAAGAGGAGGGGGGTGGAGGAGAGAGGTGTGTCACAATCAGCATTTTGGAGGCGTGGTGGCGGAACAACCTCCAACACTACAGCACCTTGTCCTGCATCCTTCCCAGCTGCCAGCAGAGTCACCCAATGCGCCGTGAAACTTAAGTAACGTCCCTGTCCATGCCTGCTGGACCATGAGTCAGCGGTAATATGCACCTTACCGCTGACCGCCCTGTCCAGCGAGGCATGGACATTGCCTTCCACATGCCGGTAGAGAGCCGGAATCGCCTTCCGTGAGAAAAAGTGGCGTTTGGGTACCTGCCACTGAGGAACCGCACATTCCACAAACTCACGGAAGGGGGCAGAGTCTACCAACTGAAAAGGCAGCAGTTGAAGTGCTAGCAATTTTGCCAAGCTAGCATTCAACCGCTGGGCATGTGGATGGCTGGGAGCAAACTTCTTTCGGCGGTGCAGCAGCTGGGGCAGGGAAATTTGCCTGGTACAATCTGACGTCGGTGTACCAAAAGCAGATTGCCCACAAGTACTTGGCTGTGACACACCTAATTCTACACCTTCATTCCTCTCACTGCAGGTCTCAGAGAGGACTGAAGGTCTAGTGGGGTTGGAAATCTCAGCTGATGAGGAGCAAGGAGAGATCGTCTTTGTTCTTTGGTGTGGGTCTTTCAGATACGCTTGCCAACGAACTGCATGGCAGGTCAACATATGTCTGGTCAAGCATGTGGTACCCAAGCGGGAGATGTTTTGGCCACGCGAGATACGCTTGAGACATATGTTGCAAATAGCAGCGGTGCGATCTGATGCACTCGTCTCAAAAAAGGCCCACACCAAAGAACTTTTTGAATAACGCGCAGAGACTGCAGCGCCCTGCACATGTGGAGCTTTGGGGTGTGATGCAGTCAATGTGCTGCCCTTAGGCTGGCCCCTGGAGGGCATCCTGCCTAGTTGGTGATGTGCCACCTCCTCCTCCTCCTCCTCCTCCTCTCTCCTATCAGGCACCCACGTTGAGTCAGTGACCTCATCATCCCCTCCCTCCTCATCACTGGAGCAAACCTGGCAGTATGCTGCAGCAGGGGGAGCATGACTGCCAGATTGCTGTCCTTCTTGGGCACCCCCTCTGTCCGTGCTCATGTTACTGCCTTCATTGAGCTCAGTATCATCATCAGAGCCTTCCAAACGCTGGGCATCCTCCTGGAGCATGTACCCAACACTGTGGTCAAACAGTTCGAGGGAATCCTCATGAGGACATGGTGGAGCTAGGGAAGGAGTCACTGATGACATTGAGCTGAGGGAAGAGGCCGCTGCTTTGCCAGACAAAGCACCCTGGGCATGGGTGAGAGAGGATGAGGAGGATGAGGACGGCTTGGTCATCCACTCGACCAAGTCTTCCGCATGTTGCGGCTCAACACGGCCAGCTGCCGAAAAAAGGCCAAGCGTGTCCCATGGCCACGTGCTGATGAGGATGCACCGTCTCCACGACCAGCACTAGACACAGAGCCTGCTTGCCCTCTCTTATTGGCTTGTGACTGTCTGCCTCTCCTTCTTGGCCTTCCAGACATACTAATGGCCTGTAGCTGCACTAAGCTGGGATAGAACACCTGTAATTTTCTTCAGGTAGCTTTATATACTGTAACCAGACAAGCCTGCCTGTCAGTAGGAAGATAACAGGAACGGATCTAGCTGAACACTGTGAGCAGGACGTACTGCACTAAATGTATATAGCAGGAACGGATCTAGCTGAACACTGTGAGCAGGACGCACTGCACTGAATGTAAATAGCAGGAACGGATGTAGCTGAACACTGTGAGCAGGACGCACTGCACTAAATGTAAATACCAGGAACGGATCTAGCTGAACACTGTGAGCAGGACGCACTGCACTGAATGTAAATAGCAGGAACGGATCTAGCTGAACACTGTGAGCAGGACGCACTGCACTGAATGTAAATAGCAGGAACGGATCTAGCTGAACACTGTGAGCAGGACGCACTGCACTGAATGTAAATAGCAGGAACGGATCTAGCTGAACACTGTGAGCAGGACGCACTGCACTAAATGTAAATACCAGGAACGGATCTAGCTGAACACTGTGAGCAGGACGCACTGCACTGAATGTAAATAGCAGGAACGGATCTAGCTGAACACTGTGAGCAGGACGCACTGCACTGAATGTAAATAGCAGGAACGGATCTAGCTGAACACTGTGAGCAGGACGCACTGCACTGAATGTAAATAGCAGGAACGGATCTAGCTGAACACTGTGAGCAGGACGCACTGCACTAAATGTAAATACCAGGAACGGATCTAGCTGAACACTGTGAGCAGGACGCACTGCACTGAATGTAAATAGCAGGAACGGATCTAGCTGAACACTGTGAGCAGGACGCACTGCACTGAATGTAAATAGCAGGAACGGATCTAGCTGAACACTGTGAGCAGGACGCACTGCACTGAATGTAAATAGCAGGAACGGATCTAGCTGAACACTGTGAGCAGGACGCACTGCACTGAATGTAAATAGCAGGAACGGATCTAGCTGAACACTGTGAGCAGGACGCACTGCACTGAATGTAAATAGCAGGAACGGATCTAGCTGAACACTGTGAGCAGGACGCACTGCACTGAATGTAAATAGCAGGAACGGATCTAGCTGAACACTGTGAGCAGGACGCACTGCACTGAATGTAAATAGCAGGAACGGATGTAGCTGAACACTGTGAGCAGGACGCACTGCACTAAATGTAAATACCAGGAACGGATCTAGCTGAACACTGTGAGCAGGACGCACTGCACTGAATGTAAATAGCAGGAACGGATCTAGCTGAACACTGTGAGCAGGACGCACTGCACTGAATGTAAATAGCAGGAACGGATCTAGCTGAACACTGTGAGCAGGACGCACTGCACTGAATGTAAATAGCAGGAACGGATGTAGCTGAACACTGTGAGCAGGACGCACTGCACTAAATGTAAATACCAGGAACGGATCTAGCTGAACACTGTGAGCAGGACGCACTGCACTGAATGTAAATAGCAGGAACGGATCTAGCTGAACACTGTGAGCAGGACGCACTGCACTGAATGTAAATAGCAGGAACGGATCTAGCTGAACACTGTGAGCAGGACGCACTGCACTGAATGTAAATAGCAGGAACGGATCTAGCTGAACACTGTGAGCAGGACGCACTGCACTGAATGTAAATAGCAGGAACGGATCTAGCTGAACACTGTGAGCAGGACGCACTGCACTGAATGTAAATAGCAGGAACGGATCTAGCTGAACACTGTGAGCAGGACGCACTGCACTGAATGTAAATAGCAGGAACGGATCTAGCTGAACACTGTGAGCAGGACGCACTGCACTGAATGTAAATAGCAGGAACGGATCTAGCTGAACACTGTGAGCAGGACGCACTGCACTGAATGTAAATAGCAGGAACGGATCTAGCTGAACACTGTGAGCAGGACGCACTGCACTGAATGTAAATAGCAGGAACGGATGTAGCTGAACACTGTGAGCAGGACGCACTGCACTAAATGTAAATACCAGGAACGGATCTAGCTGAACACTGTGAGCAGGACGCACTGCACTGAATGTAAATAGCAGGAACGGATCTAGCTGAACACTGTGAGCAGGACGCACTGCACTGAATGTAAATAGCAGGAACGGATCTAGCTGAACACTGTGAGCAGGACGCACTGCACTGAATGTAAATAGCAGGAACGGATGTAGCTGAACACTGTGAGCAGGACGCACTGCACTAAATGTAAATACCAGGAACGGATCTAGCTGAACACTGTGAGCAGGACGCACTGCACTGAATGTAAATAGCAGGAACGGATCTAGCTGAACACTGTGAGCAGGACGCACTGCACTGAATGTAAATAGCAGGAACGGATCTAGCTGAACACTGTGAGCAGGACGCACTGCACTGAATGTAAATAGCAGGAACGGATCTAGCTGAACACTGTGAGCAGGACGCACTGCACTGAATGTAAATAGCAGGAACGGATGTAGCTGAACACTGTGAGCAGGACGCACTGCACTAAATGTAAATACCAGGAACGGATCTAGCTGAACACTGTGAGCAGGACGCACTGCACTGAATGTAAATAGCAGGAACGGATCTAGCTGAACACTGTGAGCAGGACGCACTGCACTGAATGTAAATAGCAGGAACGGATCTAGCTGAACACTGTGAGCAGGACGCACTGCACTAAATGTAAATACCAGGAACGGATCTAGCTGAACACTGTGAGCAGGACGCACTGCACTGAATGTAAATAGCAGGAACGGATCTAGCTGAACACTGTGAGCAGGACACACTGCACTAAATGTAAATAGTCTAGATAGAAGATAACAGGAACGGATCTAGCTAAACTGAATACAGTGTATATATATATATGCAACACCTGGGATGCATATATATACACAATACACTGTAAGTGCAGCTAACTGACTGACTGTTCTGCCTAATCTATCTAACTCAAATCAAATGACACTGTCTCTCTCTCTGTCTCTCTCTCTATCTCTCAGCACACCGGAACACACACTACACAGGGCCGCCGTGCAGGCGGCCTTATATAGTGTGGGGTGTGTACTAAATCCCCTGAGCCATAATTGGCCAAAGCCACCCTGGCTTTGACCAATTACAGCTCTCTCTACTGACGGCGCTGTGATTGGCCAAGCATGCGGGTCATAGTGCATGCTTGGCCAATCATCAGCCAGCAATGCACTGCGATGCCGCAGTGAATTATGGGCCGTGACGCGCCACACGAATTTGGCGCGAACGGCCCATATCGTTCGCAATTCGGCGAACGACCGAACAGCCGATGTTCGAGTCGAACATGGGTTCGACTCGAACACGAAGCTCATCCCTAATCAGGAGGTGCCTCCTTGTCATATCAGGAGTTGCCTCCTTGTCATATCAGGAGTTGCCTCCTTGTCATATCAGGAGTTGCCTCCTTGTCATATCTGGAGGTGCCTCCTTGTCATATCAGGAGTTGCCTCCTTGTCATATCTGGAGTTGCCCCCTTGTCATATCAGGAGTTGCCTCCTTGTCATATCAGAAGTTGCCTGCTTGTCATATCAGGAGTTGCCTCCTTGTCATATCTGGAGGTGCCGCCTTGAGAAATCTGAAGGCTCTCCTTTGTGATGTCAGGAGGTGCTACCTTGTCATATCAGAAGTCCTTCCTTTTGATAGGAGAAGGGGTCCCCTTTTAATTTCAGGAGGTGCCCCCTTGGGATATCAGGAGGTGACCCCCTGAGATTGCAAGAGATGCCCCTTTTCATATCAGGATTTACCCCCTTGTGATATCAGGAAGTGCCTTCTTGAAATATCAGAAGGTTCTCCTTTGTGATGTCAGGAGGTGCCTCCTTGGAATATCACAAAGGCCCCCTTTGTGAAAGCTAAAAGGTGTCCCCTTCTGATTTCATGGGTCGCCCCCTTGTGAAATCAGGATGTGCCTCATTGGAATAGCAGGAGGTGCCTCACTGGAATATCAGGAGGTGCCTCACTGGAATATCAGGAGGTGCCTCACTGGAATATCAGGAGGTGCCTCCTTGGAATATCAGGAGGTGCCTCCTTGGAATATCAGGAGGTGCCTCCTTGGAATATCAGGAGGTGCCTCCTTGGAATATCAGGAGGTGCCTCCTTGGAATATCAGGAGGTGCCTCCTTGGAATATCAGGAGGTGCCTCCTTGGAATATCAGGAGGTGCCTCCTTGGAATATCAGGAGGTGCCTCCTTGGAATATCAGGAGGTGCCTCCTTGGAATATCAGGAGGTGCCTCCTTGGAATATCAGGAGGTGCCTCCTTGGAATATCAGGAGGTGCCTCCTTGGAATATCAGGCGGTGCCTCCTTGGAATATCAGGCGGTGCCTCCTTGGAATATCAGGAGGTGCCTCCTTGGATTATCAAGAGGTACCACCTTGGAATATCAAGAAGGCCCCTTTTGTGATAGCAGAAGGTACTCCCTTCTGATTTCAGGAGATGCCCCTTGCGAAATCAGGAGGTGCCTCCTTGGAATATCAGGAGGTGCCTCCTTGGAATATCAGGAGGTGCCTCCTTGGAATATCAGGAGGTGCCTCATTTGAATAGCAGGAGGTGCCTCACTGGAATAGCAGGAGGTGCCTCACTGGAATAGCAGGAGGTGCCTCACTGGAATAGCAGGAGGTGCCTCACTGGAATAGCAGGAGGTGCCTCACTGGAATATCAGGAGGTGCCTCCTTGGAATATCAGGAGGTGCCTCTTGTGATAGCAGAAGGTGCCCCCTTGTGACATCAGGAGGTGCCTCCTTGGGCCATCAGGAGGTGCCTCCTTGGGCCATCAGGAGGTGCCTCCTTGTTATAGTACTTTAGTTAAATGAAAAAAAAATTAAAAAGGGTTCAGAAAGTTACATGCACATACAACCGCAAGTGAAGGGTGCGCACACATATGTAAATTGTGATACACATATTAGGTGTTGCTGCACCTCCAGAGTGTGAGGAATCATTCTGGGGCCATTATTTAACTTTAAACGAATGAGCCGATAAAGACTATGATAGCATCAGCTATAGACAATTTTTTCAACGTTTTTCGGGTTCGCACAAAAAGCTTAAAGCTTTACATGTTGAGTATCTACCTTTTAAAAGTTAAAAAAAATGGTATTGTCTTTGTGGGCACTAAAATCCATATGATATATATATATATATATATATATATATATATATATATATATATATATATATATATATATACACACATACATACAATTTTTACAGAAAATATAAAAATTTACAAATTATTGTGCAAATATCACAACATAAAAATGTCTACCTGTCACCTGTCAGAGTGAATATAAAAGCCAGCACCCTGCCAGCATGATGCCGCAGAAATGGACCTTAGCTCTAGGTGTGGAAGCAGAGGTCTGTCTGCAGAGGTCTAGCACACTCCCCTGCTGAGTCAAAGATAGGATCTGCATTCAGCAGGGTTTTATCTTTTTAGAAAGCAGTCACAGCCTGGGTAGAAAAGCCTGTCACCTGGCAGCTTGCTGTGGAGAAGGTCCCTTCCTCTCTGTATGGAAGCAGTGGTCTCTCTGCAGAGGTCAGCCCTCCCTAATGAGCACTATACTAGGAGGGGAGGGAGATAGCTTTGTGGCAAGGGTGGGGAGGGGGTGTTGGGGAGTGAGGGAGAGCTTTGTGGTGTTGATGGTGGTTTTGTTCTCTGCCAGTATACTGTAGAGAAGGATTCTTCCTCGCTGTGGGTAAGCAGCATCCTCTCTGCAGAGGTCCCACACTCTGAGTCAGAGTTAGAGCCTTCCAATCAGCAGGGAGCATGAGCTTTACTGATTTCAGAGCTATTAGGTCTGACATGGGTAAGGGGGTTTGTCTGACCTCTGCAGCAGAGAGACCGCTGCTTTTACATATTAAAACATGGGCCCCACTCTGCAGCTTGCTGGCAGGGGGACTGGCTTTTCTATTCAAGCTGTGGTTGCTTTAAAAAAGAAAATTAGCTGTAAGATATTGAACGCTTTGCTGCACCTGGAATGTATTTATTGGATTTAAACTGAAGGTTCAGTTGGCCTTTACCCTCTAAAATGGTTGTACCTACCTTACCAGTACCTCTCTGTGGGTGAGTAGTATCCCTCAGCAGAGGTCCCACATGTTCCCAGCTAAGGAGTTAGAGCTTTCCAATCAGCAGGGAGCATCATTGCAGAGCTTTAGGTATGACATGGTAAGGGGGTGTATGTCAGACCTCTGCAGAGAGACCACTGCTTACACATAGCAAACAAGGGCCACACTCTGCAGCTTGCTGGCCGGGTATCGGCAGTGAAGTCCGGTGTTGCTCTGTATGGTGCTGGTTGGAAGCACAGTGTAAATCAGATACAATGGAGAGTCCTGGCAGCTCTCTCTCTCCATGTAACATTGGCAGCTCTGCGGGTTGGTGGGACCGCAGCCTCCAGACCCTCGTGATGATAGAACATCGGCTGTCAATGCGCTCTGCCTATTGTGTGGGAAAGCCGAGTTAAAGATGATCATTCACAATCAGTTAAGAATGACACAGATTACCGACCTCCTCTCAGCTCCACCATAATCCTGTTACCACGTTCACATAACAGACTCTTAAGTCAGCCGGGGCCACCGTCGCATTCCACAACGTTCTGATCAAAACTGTATTTTGCTTCCCCCCTCTACGACTAGGAATATATATATATATATATATATATATATATATATATATATATATATATATATATATATATATATATATATATATACACACACACTATATTACCAAAAGTATTGGGACGCCTGCCTTTACACGCACATAAACTTTAATGGCATCCCAGTCTTAGTCCGTTGGGTTCAATATTGAGTTGGCCCGCCCTTTGCAGCTATAACAGCTTCAACTCTTCTGGGGAGGCCGTCCACAAGGTTTAGGAGGGTGTCTATGGGAATGTCTGACCATTCTTCTAGAAGAGCATTTGTGAGGTCAGGCACTGATGTTGGTCGAAAAGGCCTGGCTCGCAGTCTCCACTCTAATTCATTCCAAAAGGTGTTCTATGGGGTTGGAGGTCAGGACGCTGTGAAGGCCAGTCAAGTTCCTCCACCCCAAACTCGCTCATCCATGTCTTTATGGACCTTGCTTTGTGCACTGGTGCGCAGTCATGTTGGAACAGGAAGGGGCCGTCCCCAAAACTGTTCTCACAAAGTTGGGAGCATGAAATTGTCCAAAATGTCTTGGTATGCTGAAGCCTTAAGAGTTCCCTTCACTGGAACTAAGGGGCCAAGTCCAACCCCTGAAAAACAACCCCCACACCATAATCCCCCCTCCACCAAATGCAGGGCTGTCTTTAATATTGTTTGGACCCTGGGCAAAACATTTCTTGGGGCCCCCCCATGCAGTTTCGCTCTCCACATGCTCTGAGACATACAATAAATAGCAGCTAGACTCAAAATCAGTTTACTGAATCAGATCAGGCAGCTATTGCAATTGGTTGCCAGAGGTTACAGTTTATCATTACCGCTCACTGACTGGTTGCTAGAGGTTACAGCACACATTACAGCTCACTGATTAGTTGCTAGAGGTTACAGCACATGATTTTTGCTTGTTGATTGGTTGCTAGAGATTATAGTGGATATGACCTCAGGGGGGCATGAGATACATATCAATGCCTCCGGCCGCCTCTATTTACATATGAATTCTGTTGCTATTTACATATGAATGCTGGTAATTTACATGTAAACACAGGGTCTGCAGGGGAGTCATCTTTACACAACAATAGGGCAGAGCTGGGCAGCATTAGTAGCAGCACTTCACACTGAGATATTGGGACACGGCACAGGACTAAACCTCAAAGGACAAGGGAATTTAAACCAGGATAGTTGGCAAGTATGAGGCAGCTGCTTTGGGCCCCACAACAATGACAGGGCCCAGGGCAGCTGCCCCTTTTGCCCTGCCTTAAAAACGGCCCTGACCAAATGGTTTGGACCAGTGCACAAAGCAAGGTCCATAAAGACATGGATGAGCGAGTTTGGGGTGGAGGAACTTGACTGGCCTGCAGCCCAAACTCGCTCATCCATGTCTTTATGGACCTTGCTTTGTGCACTGGTCCAAATCATTTAATGGAGGGGGGATTATGGTGGGGGGTTGTTTTTCAGGGGTTGGGCTTGGCCCCTTAGTTCCAGTGAAGGGAACTCTTAAGGCGTCGGCATACCAAGACATTCTGGGCAATTTCATGCTCCCAACTTTGTGGGAACAGTTTGGGGATGGACCCTTCCTGTTCCAACATGACTGCCCACCAGTGCACAAAGCAAGGTCCATAAAGACATGGATGGTGATGGGGGTGGGGGGGGGGGGCTTTGTGGTGTTGGTGGTGGTGGTGGGGTGGTTATGTAAGAGCTCTGTACTGGGTACTGTGCAGGAGGGGGAAGAATTTGTAGTGGAGGGTTGATGGAAGAGCTCTGCTCTAGGGGAAAGGGGGGCTTTGGGGGAGATCTCTGTACTTGGGGGGGTTGTTGTGTAGTGGGTGGTCGGTGAGGTAAGGGGCATTGTATTGGGGGAAAGAATGGGGGTTGGTGGTACAGTCTTGAACTGGGGGGGGGAGCTTTTAGTGCTGGGTGGAAGCTTTGCAGTGGAGGGTGTGGTAGGGCCTCTGTACTTGGGGGGGGGGGGGGAGTTTTGAAGTGGGGGAAAAAAGAATGGAGGTTAAATGGTAGAGATCTGAATGGGGGTGGGGGAGTGGGAGCTGTTACTGCTGGGGTAGGAGCTTTGTAGTGGGGGGGGGGAATGGGGGTTGGTGGAAGAGTTCTGTACGGGGGGGGGAGGGTGAAATAAAATCTTTGTACTGGTGGGAGAAAGCTTTGTAGTGGGGGGGTGGGGGTGAGGTAGGAGCTCTGTACTGGATGGGGGGGAGCGAATGAGGGAGGTAAGAGCCCTGTGATGGGGGGGGGGGTAGCTTTGTACTGGTGAGGTAAGGTCTCTGTACTGGGGAGAGATAGAGGAAAAGCTTTGTAAGGGGAGGGGGGAGGTAAGAGATCTGTACTGGGAGGAAGCTTTGCACTGGGGGGGGGGGGGGTAAGGGAAGAGCTCTGTACTGGGGAGAGATAGAGGAAAAGCTTTCTAAGGGGAGGGGGGAGGTAAGAGATCTGTACTGGGGGGGCTTTGCACTGGGGGGGGGGGGTAAGGGAAGAGCTCTGTACTGGGGAGAGATAGAGGAAAAGCTTTGTAAGGGGAGGGGGGAGGTAAGAGATCTGTACTGGGGGGGCTTTGCACTGGGGGGGGGGGGGGGTAAGGGAAGAGCTCTGTACTGGGGAGAGATAGAGGAAAAGCTTTGTAGTGGGGGGGGGGGGTAGGAGCTTTGTACTGGGGGGAGATGGGGAGATAAGAGAAAAGTTTTGTAGTGGGGGAGGGGGGCTCTGTACTGGGGGGAGATAGGGGAAACGTTTTGTAGTGGGGGGAGGCATGGGTGTTGGTAGAAGAGATCTGTACTGGGGGGGGGGCTTTGCACTGGTGGGAGAGAGCTTTGTAGTGGGGGGGGGGGTGTAAGGGAAGAGCTCTGTACTGGGGGGAGATAGGGGAAAAGTTTTGTAGTGGGGGTCCTCTGTACTGGCGGAGATAGGGGAAAAAGGTGAGGCAAGAGCTCTGTATTGGGGAGATATAGAGGAAAAGCTTTGCAATGGGGGGAGGGGTAGGAGCTCTGTACTGGGGGGGAAATAGGGGAAAAGCTTTGTAGTGGGGGGGGGAAGGGGGGAGTTGGTAGCAGAGATCTGTACTGGGGGGGGAGCTTTGCACTGGTGGGAGAAAGCTTTGTAGTGGGGGGTAAGAGCTCTGTACTGGGGGGATGTGGAAGGACCTTTGCAATTGGGGGGATCGGGGTTGAAAGAAGAGCTCTGTTCAAAAGGGAGGGACATGCAATTTAAAAAAAAAAAAAAAAAAAAAGAAACAAAAATGCTTTTTTAAACTGCGGCTGAAATATTGCTTTAAAGAGAACCTGTTCTGAAAGAAATCTGTAGACGGCCATTTCTGACCTTCAGTACTGTGTCCCGGGACATACGTAGCATCTGCAGGACAGAGGGCCATGATGCGGGACTGTCCCAGCAGATCCAGGACAGTTGGCAACTACAGCACTGTGTTCCATGGCTACTCGCATAGCATGCACATTTTTGTGCGATACAGAAACACGCGCAATTTGGTTGCGTTCCTGCATATTTCCATCGTTAATCTTCTCCTCCAATGTTTTTCCTTTCTCTGTCCAGTAGAGAGGGGGCAGAGACTTCACACGTCCAGCTGGCGGGACCCTTTGACATTCGGCTCTTTCAGAAATAAGGAATTAGATCTGCTGAACCGGTCATGCTCTTTCATTTACAGTCTGCATACCAAGGACTCAAAAAGCACAAAGACCAGTGAAGCACAAGACGCCTGGCAGAACGCGGCCACAAGTCTTACATGCCATCCCCAAAAAAAACTCCTGAAATACCGCTTTAAAGAGAACCTGCATGGAAAGAAATCTGTAGATGGCCACTTCTGACCTTGGAAATTTACATTGCTTGAAAAAAAAAAAAAGATCAACCATTAAAATTAGTTGTGTGTGTTGATCATCCGACCCATTTATCGCTTTGCAATGAGATAACGCGCGTTATGTCACACAATAACGTGGCTTGTGTTAAGGTAGCCCAAAAAAAAAAAGGTTTCCATTGCATATTAATGTGCATATGGTTTAAAAACATAAAACCAAAATCCTATTTTACCTAACTCTGTCTGCAAGCCTATGAGATGCCGTGTCTTGAGTGTCTTGCGGACTCTAACCAGATCCAAACACATCGTTTTTTATGATGGGTCTACTTTCTCGTAGGAACACACTTGTTAGATTTACACAAAAACCCATTCTCATCCTTGACTGCAGTGGTGTGCTTACATCAAGTCAAGAGACGGCCACAATACTGGTTGGTGGTGGGTCTGAACTTCATCACTGGACCACCAGTACTCATTCCCATGGAGGCACCAGCAAAGGACACAGGGATTCAGGTAAGCAAATGTTGAGCAAGTATGATACCAGAGCCATTAGAGCCAACTCCACCAGTAATTCCTATTGGCTGTCCAGCGACGGGGTTCTCTCAGGTCCCAGAAGACTTCAGTGGTGTGCTTACATCAAGTCAAGAGACAGCCACGTGACTGGTTGGTGGTAGGTCCACACTTCATCACTGGACCACCAGTACCCAGTCCTGAGGAGGCACCTGCGATGGAACAAAATCGGCGAAAGCCAACTCTACTAATACCTCCCATTAGCTGTCGACGGGGTTCTCTCAGGTCCCAGAAGACTTCAGTGGTGTGCTTACATCAAGTCAAGAGACAGCCACGTGACTGGTTGGTGGTAGGTCCACACTTCATCACTGGACCACCAGTACCCAGTCCTGAGGAGGCACCTGCGATGGAACAAAATCGGCGAAAGCCAACTCTACTAATACCTCCCATTAGCTGTCGACGGGGTTCTCTCAGGTCCCAGAAGACTTCAGTGGTGTGCTTACATCAAGTCAAGAGACAGCCACGTGACTGGTTGGTGGTAGGTCCACACTTCATCACTGGACCACCAGTACCCAGTCCTGAGGAGGCACCAGCGAAGGAACAAAATGGGCTAAAGCCAACTCTAACAATACCTCCCATTAGCTGTCGATGGTGTTCTCTTAGGTTCCAGAAGACTGCAGTGGTGTGCTTACATCAAGTCAAGAGACAGCCACGTGACTGGTTGGTGGTAGGTCCACACTTCATCACTGGACCACCAGTACCCATTCCTGAGGAGGCACCAGCGAAGGAACAAAATGGGCTAAAGCCAACTCTACCAATACCTCCCATTAGCTGTTGACGGGGTTCTCTTAGGTTCCAGAAGACTGCAGTGGTGTGCTTACATCAAGTCAAGAGACCGCAACATGATGGACATATTTTAGTACAGATGTTCCCTTTAAATAGTTTTTGAAAAGGACATTACTGCAACACTGAGCTAGGGTACCAGGACCACTATTGGGTCTACTAGGTGATCGTCCTGGGCTAGGAGTAAGGCAGTATTTATTGTAGATTTATTCTGAGATAAGTCAGAATCACAGCACTTGCCCACCCCTTTCTCGTTGAATTTACACAAAAACACATTCTCAGCCTTACTGGTCCAGCGCAACTTCAACCCTGCCAGTACTTCTCATTGGTTGTCCATGGACTGGGTCCTCTCAGTTCCCAGAAGACTCCAGTGGTGTGCTTAGATCAAGTCAAGAGACAGCAATGTGACCAGTTGGTGGTGGGTCAAGACTTCATCACTGGAGGATCAGTACTCATCCCCGAGACGGCACCAGCAATGAACACAAGGATTCAGGTATGCAAAAAAAATGTTGAGCTAAAATAATATCACGTGAGCCAACTCTACCAGTACATCCCATTGGCTAACCATTGACTGGGTTCTCTCAGGTCCCAGAAGACTGTAGTGATGTTTACATTAAATCAAAAGACAGCAATCAATGTGTAGATGTTCCCTTTTAATAGTTTTTGAAAAGCATATTACTGCAACATTGAGCTGGGGTATAAGGACCCACTAGGGCCAACTCTACCAGTACATTCCATTGGCTGTCCATTGACTGGGTCCTCTCAAGTCCCAGAAGAATGTAGTGATGTTTACATCAAATCAAGAGACAGTAATATGGATGTGTAGATGTTCCCTTTAAATAGTTTTTGAAAAACATGTTACTGCAACATTGAGCTGGAGTATAAGGACCGGTACTGGGTCTACTAGATGGTCCTTCTGGGCTTGGAGTGAGCCAATAGTTATTACAGATTTATTCTGGGTCAAGGCAGAATTCGCAAAACACTTTCCCGCTCCACTTTGTTGAATTTACACGAAAACCCATTCTCAGCCTTACTGGTCCAGCGCTATCACAACTCTACCAGTACTTCCTATTGGGTGTTCAGGACTAGGGTCATCACAGAACCCTGAAGACTGAAGTGGTGTGCTTACAACAAGTCAAGAGACAGCAACGTGACCGGTTGAATCTGGGTCTGAACTTCTTTACTCTCTGGACCGCCAGTATCCATTTCTAAGGAGGAACTAACAATGGACACAAGGGCTCAGGTTCGCAAAAAATGTTGAGCAAGTATGATACCAGAGCCACTAATCTGGAACAGGCATGCAGCCAAAGTTAGAGTTGGGTCAGTGACTCCAAGAATAATGGAACCAACGATCCTCATGACAGAAGGAGATGTCCTCTATGGTAGCCTACATGTTTTCTTGTAGAGTTTCCCTTTAAATAGTGTATGAAAAGCATATCCCTGCAACACTGAGCTGAGGTATGAGCAGGAAAGACTGATCTGAGGTATGAGGACCACTATTGGGTCTACTAGGTGGTCCTCCAGGGCTTGGAGTGAGCCAGTATTTTTTACAGATTATTCCGAGATAAGTCAGAATCCACAGCACCTGTTCACTTGCATGCCTGCTTGGTATGGGCGCCAACACCTTGCATTTTCTTTAATGAATGCAAAGAGTTCTCTGATTGGAGGAGGTGGAGAGGCAAAGCTTTGAAATCATGATCTTCATCCTGTCCAATCAGAGAACACTTTGCATTAATTGAGAAATTGCAAAGTGTCCTGCGAATGGCAACCATACCAAGCAAGCAGCAGGGCAGCCGCTCGGCACGGGACCTGTAAGCTGGTGACAATGGCTTTCGTAGGTACCTACTGCACAGATTTTCAATTTCCACCGGGATGCTGAAAGTATGGTAGGTACATACCTACACTGGTCCAAGCTTTCACATAGTAATTAGACATAGAATTATTTGAATCTATTCAAATTTCAAATAGAATTCAATTAGTTTGAATCCAGAAAATTGGAATCCTCACAAATAGACTAGGATCACAATTACAACGAACGAATATCTAAGAACTAAACTATGTATAAATCTAAAAATATACATAGATATAGATTTTGATATCAAAAAAGGTTTTTAAAAATTTTTATTTTTAAAAAAAAGTTAATAAAAATTATATATATTTAATATATTTTTTTAATTATTATTATGTGTGTGTATGTATATGTGTGTGTGTATATATATATATATATATGTGTGTGTATATATATATATATATGTGTGTGTATATATATATATATATATATATATATATATATATATATATATATATATATATATATATATATATATATACACACACACACATATATATATATACACACACACATATACATACACACACATAATAATAATTAAAAAAATTATATACGATGTATTTAGATTAACCTAAATGAAAAAGGTAATGTATTAATAATGAAGTATTGGATAGATGATATACAATATATACAGACACATGGATATGCATACATATATTTTTTTGCATGCAAACGATATGGATATAGTCTATGCAGGGTAACTTTAAAGGAGGGTACTGACCTCCAATTCCTCGTTAAGGCCCCCAGGAGTCAAAGTTTCTAGGGTGTAGATCCAAAAGGTTTCTCTTTAAAACGCTCTGCTCTTAGGATGGTGTTAGGGATGGATTCTATCACCCAGACTCGGAGGCCAGAAGAGGATTTCTCATGGAATTCCTCGAAATGTCGAGGAACACTGTGCTCCCCGAACCTCTTTCTTATCGTTCTAATGGTACGCCCAACATAAAATAGGCCACAGGGGCAAGTCAAAAAATAGACCACAAACTCTGTGGAACAGTTGCAGAACTTGCTTATAGGATGTTTTACCCTTGACCGTGAATTGCTGTTGCCCGTGAGTCACATGCTTGCAGGTCAGGCATAGAGCTTTCCTGAAACATGCCTATGAGGGGAATTATACACAGTTGTGGGGAATTGGAATTAGGCAAGGGGTGCAATTTACGGGGGGGGGGGGAGTGTATAGAGTTCTTTATATTACGAGCCTTCCTATATGAAAATTTGGGTTTTGGGGGGGGATGGGTGGACTTTAGATGTGGGTCCTCCATCAAGATGGACCAATGTGTTTGGAAAATGTTTTCCATATGCTTGTACTTGGTGGTGTGAAACCGTGTAGTAAATCTTAGTGGTTGAGAAACAGAACCCTGAAGGTTAGCGGATTTCGTGGGAGTTTTTTGAAGATAGTGATCATATGCTTCCTCTATGAGGGACCGTGGGCAGGAGCGGCAAGTCCATTAAGGTCGCACGGCCGCCGCCCCCTCTCTCCAACCGCCCCCCTCTATGACTTAGGGATAGATTCATGCTTACCATGAATCTATCCATGGCCGCCGCAACCACCCCCTTTTCAGGCGTCCGGACCCTTTTTCAGATGCTGGGCACCTGAATTACAGCGGCGGGGGGGGGGGGTGTTTTTTTGAAGCACCTGATTAGAGCCACAGGCATTGCGCTCGCAGTCCACCCAGATGTGTTAGAAAAGCAAATGAATATTTGCTTTTCTAACATTGAACCGCCTCTCAGCCAATCAGGTAGCGCAGGTCTAATACCCATTACCTGTTTGGCTGAAGGCAGTTGGATGCCTATCAAAACGGAACAACAGAGGAGGTTGAAGCATGGAAGACACAGGAGTCGTCCCACAGCTCGCCGCCGTCACCCACGGCCTGACCCGCCACTAAGATGGGGCAAGTGCCGGGCAAACAGCGGGTGGGTGGGGGGGCCACAGATGGGCACAAGTAGCTGCATTGGATGGGCACGAGTAGCTGCATATGATGGGCACAATTTGCTGCATTTGATGGGGCACAAGTGGCTGCATTTGATGGGGCACAAGTGGCTGCATTTGATGGGGCACAAGTGGCTGCATTTGATGGGGCACAAGTGGCTGCATTTGATAGGGCACAAGTGGCTGCATTTGATGGTGCACAAGTGGCTGCATTTTATGGGGCACAGTGGCTGCATATGACGGGCACAGTGGCTGCATATGACGGGCACAGTGGCTGCATATGACGGGCAAAGTGGCTGCATATGACGGGCACAGTGGCTGCATATGACGGGCACAGTGGCTGCATATGACGGGCACAGTGGCTGCATATGACGGGCACAGTGGCTGCATATGACGGGCACAGTGGCTGCATATGATGGGCACAGTGGCTGCATATGACGGGCACAGTGGCTGCATATGACGGGCACAGTGGCTGCATATGACGGGCACAGTGGCTGCATATGACGGGCAAAGTGGCTGCATATGACGGGCAAAGTGGCTGCATATGACGGGTAAAGTGGCTGCATATGATGGGGCACAAGTGGCTGCATTTGATGGGGACAATGACTGCATTTGATGGGCACAATGGCTGCATTTGATGGGCACAATGGCTGCATTTGATGGGCACAATGGCTGCATTTGATGGGCACAATGGCTGCAATTGATGGCACAGTGGCTGCATTTGATAGGCACAAGTGGCTGCATTTGATGGGCACAATGGCTGCAATTAATGGCACAGTGGCTGCATTTTGATGGGTACAATGGCTGCATTTGATGGGCACAATGAGGCTGCAGTTGATGGGGTTTTTTTTTTCAGTATTTTTCAGTTTGTTTGAAAAATTGTGAGCATCAGCCGCCACTGACCATGGATATTCCTTGTCAATACACTTATGTCTCCAAAGCTCACTCTGAGGCATGTAGTCGGTTTTCTTGATACAATTACGCCACAGCAGGCAAAACTGACTCTTAGGGATATTAGATATCCACCTCGGATGATGACAACTGTTGAAGTGCAAGAAAGAATTGCTGGCTGTGGATTTGACATCATTTTTGGCCAGGATCTGATTGTGGTGGTGAGTTCTAAATCCAAAAAAGGTTAACTGATCAACATCATGAACAGAGGTGAAAGAGAGGTTGTAGGGATTGTGATTGCAGTGTTGGACGAATTCTTCAAATAGGGGCCATCCCGAATTACAATAATGTCGTCTATGTATCGTCCATAGAAGACAATTGTTGCAAAAGTTGTTACACCAGATGAAATTGGTTTCCCAGAACCCCAGGACCAGGTTTGCATAGCTGGGGGCAAAATCTGCCCCCATAGCTGTGCCTGTAACCTGCAGAAAATAATCCCCACTAAATTCAAAATAGTTGTGAGATAAACAAAATTCGGTAGAGTCAATGATGAATGGGGCCTGCTTGGGGGTAAATGTGGAATCATCCATCAGAAAGTGACAGCTCGGAGTCCTTCTTCATGTGGGATCGATGTGTAAAGAGGTAAACGTGGGTAAGGGATCACTATTGAGTTTTTTTGTATGTGGATGTGTCCGATAATAAACGTTCTGCTTCAGCTAATAACTCAGCTCTATCTTGGGCCACTATCCCTCCACCCTTGTCAGCAGATTTGATGATAAAGGTGATGGTTGTGGGTTTGGGCTTGGAGTGCAGAAGATTCACCACATGTCAAATTAAAATCTTTATGGCGTGTCTTGGTGAAATCGCACATTCTCAGGATGTCCTATTAGACAACCTGATGGAATGTTTACAAAGATGGGCCTTTCGCATTTACCGGATGAAACACAGATTTGGGTTTAAAAATAGTATGTTGTACTGGTGGGGGGCGAGGATGGTTGTAGGGTGAAGGGGATATGATCCTCATGAGGTTTCATGTGAAATTCCTCCAAAAGTTTAAGACCCTCAGGGTCAAAATGTTCAATGTCCGTGGAGGTCTCAACAGTAGTTATGGAAGATTCAGAACGTGGTTGGTTTTTCAAGGCTTTTAGAAGATAGAACCTCTTGGGGATACGATTTCAAATGAACCGGTTTAGGTCCTTGAACAGATTAAAAGGAGTAAGGTGATGTGGGGGGGAGTTTAAACCTCTATTGAGAAGGAAAACCTCTGCTGCTCTCAGGGAACGCGATGACAAATTGAAAATCTTTACAGTGTTTGGAGCTTCACTCTTCCTTTCTTTGATGGGCTCCAACCGCTTCTACCTTTCTTTTTGATGATGTGTTCTGATGGACAAGTGGGGGGAGATTTACTAAAAAAAAAAATAGACAATTCTGTATTGGGGTAAGTGGGTGTGGGCGGAGAAGTGGGTACTACTTCAGCGATAGGGACCTCTTTAGATGAAATGGTGGATGGGCTGGAGGCTAAACTAGATAATGGGAGATTTGCCTGAGTGTTACTGGTGGACCTGGCTTGAGGTGAATGTACCTGTGGGAGAGCCGTGGATGATGTGGAGATGCAGGAACCAGTGGTATGGGTGTTCCCATTGGTGTTACTGCTTTCTGGATTATGATGAGAGACGGAACCGTTAAATGAGGTTCCCGAGGGGATGTTCCCTATTTGGATGGTGTTTCCCCTTACGGTGGGTATTCCGTGTTCTACGTGTCAACAGAGGTGGCTTGTTGGAAAAACGTAGTGGACAATGGCCAATAGGTTTTACTGACTGATAATTGGAATTAGAAGATCAGGGATTGATCCATGTAGAGACAGGTGGACCTAGCTTGAGGTGAATGTACCTGTGGGAGAGCCGTGGATGATGTGGAGATGCAGGAACCAGTGGTATGGGTGTTCCCATTGGTGTTACTGCTTTCTGGATTACGATGAGAGACGGAACCATTAAATGAGGTTCCCGGGGGATGTTCCCTATTTGGATGGCGTTTGCCCTTACGGCGGGTATTCCGTATTCTACGTGGTAATGGAGGTGGATTGTTGGAAAAACGTGGTGGACAATGGCTAATAGGTATTGCTGACTGATAATTGGAAGTAGAAGATCGGGGATTAATCTGTGTAGAGACATGTTCCAAAAGAGGTTTGGGGGGATGGGTAATGAGAGATCTGGGCTGTTGTGATGGAGGGGGGGGGGGGGCCTCCAGAAGGGACCAACTCTATTGGGTTTTTTCAAATTGAAGACCCTATAGTAATTATAATCATCAAGATCTCTTCAAATTTTGCCCAACTGTGTTCCATCGCAACCAGAAAACGGACCCCTCCTCTTCCTCTCCTTCCCTACCTACAGAGTTGCTTCTTGCTCCGGACACGGCAGCCACTACAGTGTGCATTTGTTGCAAACAGACTCTTCTAGCCCTTAGCTACACGTGTCCTCATATGGACTATACATGGACCTTATGAACTTTTTATAAAAACAGCCTCTGGTCGCTGGTCACAGAGGCAATGAGGGATCAGATAGTCTCTGATCACCTCTATGGCCTTGAAGGACCGGAACAACGTCATGCTGTCACTCAGCAATAAGCTTTAAGCTTTTAAAGGTAAAGAAGAGATTTGGGGTATTTTTGACCTCAGATCTCTCCATAAAAGGAGGACCTGTCATCTTTAATAAGAATAAAAGTGATAAAGAAAAAAAAAAAAAGGGACAGTGTAAAAAAAAAAAAAAAAAAGTAAATTTTTTTTAAAGCACCCCCTACCATCCCTCTGTACTCGTGTGCAGAAGTGAACGCATGCATAAACGTTGTTCGCACCCCACATGTGAGGTATCGCTGCGAACGTTAGAGCGACAGCAATAATTCTAGCACTAGACCTCCTCTGTAACTGTAAACAATTAACCTGTAAAGGCGTTTAAAGCATCGCCTGTGAAGATTTTTAGGTACCGTAGTTTGTCGCCATTCCAATTTTAAAGTGTGACATGTTAGATATCCATTTACTCGGCGTAACATTATCTTTCATATTATACCAAAAAATTGGGGTATATATTTCGTTGTTTTTTTTTGTTTGTTTATTAAGAGTGTATTTAAAATTTAAAAAAATTTCGTTTAAAAAAACCACTGTGCAAATACCATGTGACATAAAATAATTGCAACGATCGCCATATTATTCCCTAGGGTCTCCTTTTAAAATTTGAAAGCGCGACATGTTAGGTATCAATTTACTCAGCGTAACATTATCTTTCATATTATACAAAAAAAAAAATTGGGGTATATCATTTTTTTATTTATTTATTAAAATGTATTTTTTTTCCCCCAAAAAATTGCGTTTGAAAAACCGTTGCGCAAATACCGCGTGACGCAAAAAATTGCAACAATCGCCATTTTTTTTCCTAGGGTCTCCAATCCAGTTTTAAAACAGGACACGTTAGGTATCCATTTAATTGGCGTAACATCATCTTTCATATTATACCGAAAAATTGAGGTATACATTTAGATTTTTTTTAATTTTTTTTTGTTTATTAAAGTGTATTTTTTTTTCCCCAAAATAATTCATTGGAAAAACCGCTACACAAATAGCGTGCGACATAAAAAAATTGCAAAGATCGCAATATTATTCCCTAGGGTCTCCATTCCAGTTTTAAAGCATGTTAGGTATCCATATTTGCTCGGCGTAACATCATCTTTCGTATCATAGAAAAAAAATCTCAATCTCCCTCTCTCTCGCTCTCTCTCTAAAAAAAAAAAAAAAACACAAACATATTTTATATATATATATATATATAAATATATATATAGATATATCTATATATATATATAGATATATAATGTGTATATATATATATCTATATATATATATATATATATATATATATATATATATATATATATATATATATATATATATATATATATTTATTTTATTTTTATTTTTTTATTTATTAGAGTGTATTCTTTTTTCCCAAAAAAAAAATTTGAAAACTTCTGCGCAAATACTGTGTGACATAAAAAAATTGCAACAACCACCGTTTTATTCCCTAGGGTCTCTGCTACAAAAAAAAAAAAGATAATGTTTGGGGGTTCCAAGTAATTTTCTACCAAAAAATACTGATTTAAACTTGTAAATAAAAACCGCCAGGTCTTCAAGTGGTTATGATGCACAATAAATGTCAGTTTGGGGAAAGCGGGATGGGATGGCACATGCTGTAATTGTTTCTGTGATCCGGTTCCCTTGTTTTGCTGGAAACTTTCCTTTTCATGTGAAGGCGGTGGAGCCCTGCCTGGCCTGGCGGATACTTCACATGCTCTGCAAGTTACCAAGGTAACCGCTAAAAAAGGAATGCCAGCCACCTCCATCCATCCCAAATGCATACAAAGCCAGACCAGACGGGGAAAACCGCGCACGTGTGTGCGAGGACGTACCGCGC
The DNA here is from genome assembly GCA_037952835.1 of Lithobates septentrionalis. Lineage (NCBI taxonomy): Eukaryota > Metazoa > Chordata > Amphibia > Anura > Ranidae > Lithobates > Lithobates septentrionalis. The sequence continues at coordinate 27,419 of JBBDGP010003807.1, forward strand.
TCATTAAGACCATCCGCCACCCATCATTTCCCAAACCTCGGGGTGAGACCGACCCACACACATCCTACAAGAGACCGTCCCA